>PVJC01004907.1:0-61417 GCA_004026665.1 Murina feae
GGGAGCTGCCAAGCAGGACCCCGGCCCCTGCAGCCTTGCTTTCCCACTCTCCAGTGCCCTGCAAAGGGCCTGGAAGCGCACCAAACAGGCCACTGACCCCCTGCCACCTCTTTCCCTCTCCCCGATGCCCCTCCAAGGGCCTGGACAGCTGCCAAGCAGGCCACCGACCCCCTGCCACCTCTTACCCGCTTCCCGGTGCCCCTCCAAGGGCCTGGGAAGCCCAGCAAGCAGGCCGCCAACCCTGCCGCCTCTTACCCGCTTCCCGGTGCCCTCCAACCCTGCTGCCTGTTTCCCACTCATGGGTCCTGGGTCCTGCGCTGTCCCACCCTGCAGCCGCTCTGTGCACTCGGGAGGTCCCTCAGCCCGGCCTGTGCCCTCTCGCAGTCTGGGACCCCTTGGGGGATGTCCACCTGCTGGGGTGCCTGACCAGCCTGGGTGAGGGGCTTTAAGGCTGCCCACAGCTCCCATTGCCCAACGTCCCAGCAAGGCTGGCTGGATGCAGGTTCTGCGGTTTCTCTCCTATAATTGATGCTGTTTCTTTAAGGCCTGGGGTTATCTTCTATAATCGAAACACTGTTCCTTTAAGGTGGCCTTCTAACTAACGAAGCCTCCTCTGCCTCACCTCGCAGCATCTATAATGAAACAATTGTTACTTTTACTGGTTAGGCCTGGGCTGCTCTTTCCTTCAGCTGCCGAGGATTCTATGATTGTTACATTGTTTCAAAGATGTGTTTGGCTAGAGCCAGTTTAAGCAGAGCTGAGCTGAGCGGGCACAGCTTCACTTTCGCTCCTGCCACAATGGAAACAGCCGTTTATTCAGGTCCGTGAGTGTTGGCCTCCATGTTGGCTGGGCTAATTTGCATACAGCCGCTCTGATTGGCTGGTGGGCATGGCTTACCCGTCTCGGAGAAACGGTTAATTTTACTATTTCGCTTTTATTAGTTTAGATAATACTTTTTACAAAATTTGCTAAGTATACAATATTGTATTACTTAGAAGAAATTATTAATTGAAGTGTTCCAATATCTAAATTTTTGTGAGATAATGCAACTTAGAATAATCTTTCTAGATAGCAATTAGGAAGGCATTTAGCAACCTTCTAAAATTGTAATATTTGACATAGTAATTCTTTCTTTGAAAAATATCTTGTAAGAAAAAGAAATGAGAAATATTAACAACAATACAAATTTATTTATACAAAATGACATCATTTGTCATGACAAAAATGGAAACAACTAAATCATGAAAATAAAAAAAACCCTTAAATATACTATGATAAACCTCTATGACAGGATACCATGAAGTCATTAAACTAATGATCTCAAAGAATAATGTCATGAAAGAGCCCTGAATGTAGTTGAAAAATAAGAATAAGATATAATATTGTGTATTAAATCTGACACATATATGATGCATGTATTATATGCATTAAAAAACTGGAAGGAAATGCATTAAATATTAAGAGGACTATATTTGAGCAGTGTGATTAGAGTTAGATTTTGATTTTCATTTTACATATTTTTGACTTTGCTTATTTTAAAGCATGCATATACTGTATTGATAATCAGAAATTATTTGATTTAATATATTTTTCATGAAAAACAATATTATACCAATATCTTAACAAACAACCATACAAAAATATTACGTCTTCATTTAACTGTTTAAAAAGCTTTATCTAAATGAATAAACTCATCATTAAAATTCCTGTCCTGAGACAGCAGGTTTAAGGAATTAGTTTGTCATCCAGTGAAGCTCTAAATGCTCCTGGAGTCACACTACATGACGATTGACAATACTGCCAATATAAATGTTAGGGTCAGGTCAGTATATGGATACTGAAGTCGCACTTATGGGAAATGTAGCTCATTAGTGTATAAGGAGATTATCCAAGTTTCTCAAATGTAGTGGCAGTTTTAGAATAGCGTCATGATAATGAGTTCCGTAAAAGAGACTCAATTTACTCATCTTCTAAGCCTGAGAATTTTGGAAAAGAATGTCATGGGGAGAGAATGGAAAATAGAAAAGGAAAAGAGTGTGATTGCAGAGCAGCAAATGCCTTGACTTGTAGTCTTGCCAAAGATGGCACAGAAAAATCAGTATAGCTGGGGTTAATTTTATAGTCTGTCTGAAATGTATTGGGTTTATTTTGTCAGCCTTCTGCTACTGTATTGTCTGGATTATATTACAAGAACACAGAGCCATAAGTTTCTGGCAATTTTGGTACATAAAGAATAAGTTTTACTAAGTTTAGTTATCAGAGTGACGAGTATTCTCCAATGATCTTTAGGTAGTCTGAGCCTCTGCTGTAATTTACCAAGAAGTCTTTGGGGTCTGCTTTCAAATAACACCATCCTGGGCCCTTTGAGCACATGGACTTTCTGTGATTTTTCTCATGATAGCATATCAGGTATCTGCCTGACATCATGGGATCATAGGGCATCTGTTGATGGCAAGGAGAAGGCCATGGAGTCATATGCTCTGATAATGTTTATTCCACATCTGTGATTTGTATCCTACAAGGCTCTTGGGACTTAAACCACATGTGCTGTGTTTGCATTAATGGGAACTTGAGAAGGAGAGGCCATAGCTCTATTAAATTGTTTAGTTTTCCCTCCCTCATCACATGCTAATAACTACTCCCAGGCCTTGTATCATGGAGCTGCAGGATGCAATGTGGAGTGGACTCATTGTTCCAATACAGGGGACTTAAAAACAAATAGTTACCCTCTCTGCCTCTGATAGTTTGCCAGGCTTTTAACTTCTTTGGTTTTTCCCTCTTTAGATCATGGTGAGGTACCTCAGATGTATTCCAAACAGCACATTACCCCCCAAGTCTTTGTTTCTTCTTTTATAATGAAAATTTTGCTTGAAGATATATTTATAAAACCCAAAGTCTAAGCCAAATTCCAAAGGACCACATCCTACTTCTACTTTAAAATGGCAGGAAATTACTGAACGGAGCAGAATCCCTCACTCAAGGTTATTGACCACTCAGGCCTAATTGTCCAAAATGTCTGACCCCTCGTGGTCAGTGTGCATCATAGAGACCAGTTGATCAGTTGTTCAGTCGTTTGGTTGCTTAGGCTTTTATATAGAGAGATAATAGGTAGATGGATGAATAGATGATAGATAGATAGATAGATAGATAGATAGATAGATAGATAATAAATGATAGATAGTAGATAGATAGATAGATAGATAGATGATAGATAGATGATAGATAGATGATAGATAGATAGATAGATAGATAGATAGATAGATAGATAGTAGATAGATAGGTAGATGAGAGAGACAGAGAAGGGGGATTGTGTGTGTGTTTCTGACAAAAAGAAAGAGGTATTATTTATCAGTGTAAAAATATATCTTATGCCATGGATCATGGCCAAAAGAGTTTGAAATCCATCATAGGATTGTACCTTCCGAGTAATTCTGGACAGTGGCTTCTTTAACTTAGAAACAAATTCTTCTCTTAATGCCTCCCTCATCTTAAATTCACCAGCTACATATAAACGTAATATAATTAAATCTCAAACACTTTTAGAAAACGTTGTGGGTGAAACTTAGTGAGATGTGGATCCAATGCCGCAGCCATTCATCGAGAGTAGCAAATTACAAGCCAGATGCTGGTTCTAATGATGGGGAAAGTTCTTCTTAGTGTCCCCCCTTAGAGTCCTAGACAGTGATAAATCACAGAATAGCTCATAATGAACCTCAAAAACTGTGGGAGCAACTCACTGTATTGAAGATCTTTAGATATCACTCATCTGGGGATTGGGATTATTTCTTAGTATCAGTATTACACCAGTTAATGGTTATAGGACCATCTTGATGAATCAGGCAGAAATCTATAGTTGGGACAGGCGGTAGGGGAAAGTTTAAGCTGATAATATTGGAAGTGTGTATGCTGGACAGAATATGGAGCCAAAAACTAAGATGACAGAAAACAGCTCAAGCTGTTAGAGATAGAGGGTGAGTTCCAACCAGAAATAACAAGAATATTTCACAGGCCAATTGGATAATCAGTGAGTACATGAAAAGGGCTCCTTTTCGGATACTCATACGACCATCTGCCTTGAATGCAAGGATGGATTATTGTTTGATTAAATGTTGAGTTATTTAATTGGGCAAGGCTGATGGAAGATGGAGTTAAAGAAGGAGAAGATGAGAGGCAGGGAGATGCTCAGCAGAGTCCCAGTTCCTGAAGAGGATACTGGCAAAAAGGACTCCTGCCAGCTGAGAGGGTCTGTGTGCTACGTAAGCCACCAGAATGGAAACCAGAAGTGGAAATCAGAAGCCAAAAACCAAGATGAGGGTAGAGTTACAGAACTGATCTTCAATGAAGACAGTGAGAACCAGGTACAGGCTCAACTCTCAGGGCCCAAGATCACATCAAGTCATCTAGTAGTGAGTTAAAAATCTGATATAAATGCCAAGCATCTCAAAAGCCTAGCATCTAAAATCAAAGGTAGGGAAGCAAGCTGCTTGAGCAGTTTGGAAAGAAATGCAAAAAGGCTGAGAACAAGAAAGAGCCTTAGAAAGTCCAGGAGACCATAGTGGAGGCCCACACATCAGATGGCTGGCAGTAGTGTGTCTGGCATATCATCTTTCAGGAAAGCTACCCTGGCACAACCGTGGAAGACAGCACCATGTTGACAGTTAGGAAAGTTGCAATACAGATGCAGCTTTAAGAGAATGTGTCCACTCCTCTGACACTATGGTATGGCCCTACTGATACAGCTGCTCAGGGAACTCACACTGTTTTCCTCTTGCCTGACGTACCAAGTCAGACATGTTGTCTACACTTTAAGGTCCTTTGTTATCTGAGTACCACAACTCTACAGCACAAAGGTAAGTCAACTGAGCTATAATGCATCTCCTAACCTTTTATTGAGAGCCTGTCGTATTCCAGGTGTGCAGTTAAGTACTGGGGACACATGGTCTTTGTCCTCAGGGTTGGAAAAGTAAGTAATTGCAATAATGAAATGAACATCATGATCGAGTAAGTACAGGCTACTGGAGGGACAATTTTTTTATGATCTTCAAAGGTTAGAAGAACCTTTTCTAAGTAGATGACGTCCGAGTAGTTACCTGAATAAAGAAGAGGAATTTGCCAAAACCCAGGAGACTATCATTCAATCAAATAATAACCACCATATTTTTTAGTAGTTACTATGTGCCAGGTACTATGCTAATTTCTTTTCCTGAATTATATTTTATATAACCATGCTCCCTTAAGGTATATATTATTATTTTCCTCAGATTATGAGTGAGGATATGAAAATACTAAGATCCTAAATAAGTTGTTAAGAGTTATACAGTTGATAAGTAGAGGACTTGAAAAGGCTAGAGACAGAAAGAGTAATCATGAAGTAATCCATATAAGGAATTTAGATTTTATCTTGAGGACAATATTTTAGAATCCCCAAGCCCAACCCAGTGTGGAACTCTGTAAACAAACAGATTTCCTAGGTCTTATATCAAGGGTCTGATTCTTTAGGGTCTGTGAGCATGAGAATCTGTACTTATAGAGATCTCCAATGATGACTCTCATATCAGTCAAATTAGGAATTCACTAATAAGTGGATGCAGAGAATGGATTGTAACACAAACTGGCAGCAGGTAGATCTGACAGGAATGATGGCATCTTGGATTGGAATAGATACCAAAAGAGATGTCTGAACTAGGAATACAAGGTAAAGATTTGCCCATTTATAACTCTGATTTAAAAAAAAAAAAAAGAAAACAATGGTGTGGGTGATGTGCTTCAGGAGTGTGTCCTCGCATGGGAAGAATCGTGACTTACAAGAGAATGCTGACACCACCTCCATTTGTAGGGTGAGTATAGGGAGAAGAGCCCAGAACAGGACTTAGGAACAGCCTCTCATGTCCTACAGAGAAGTCAAAGCCTTTCGTGCTTGCCAGTCATTATACAAGTTGCTCATCAACTGTGCGATTCTCTTTCCCTCCTTTTCGCCTACTAAACGCATTTGTCTTGTAAGAACCTTCTCTAACATTCTTCCTTGAGGACTCCAGTGTGGCCTTAGAGAAATTTTTGTTTGTTCCTAAAAAGTCAGTACATATGTTCATCTTATATCACAATTAATTATTGTTTTCTAATTGTTTTTCCGTCTTGGTTTGGTATTTTCACACTAGATTTTAAGCTTTCTAAGAACAAAGGTTACTGCTAACTTTTTTGGAATACCTCATAGTTCCTAGAATTAGACTCTGGAGGTGTTCACTGGGCACCTAAAGATCAGTGGTTGCTGAACGGCATACTAGTGTTGTGTGTGATGAATAGTGACCCATATGTGCCAATATACACAGAGTAGATCTATTGTCCTGGTGCAGAAATTAATAGTTTGTACCTCTTTTGTCTTCAAAATTGTTACATTTACATGTAGACAATAAATTACGTAGTCACCCTACTGATAATGCAGCCAATATACATCTTTTAAAGTTAGCATTTTTACTACTTCTAACTAAAATATTATTTTGTGGGGAGGGAGAGTAAGGAGTATTAAGGTGTTTCTTCGTACAGTTAGCATAGTGTCATTCTAGATGTTATATGTCTCCATTAGTAGATTGGTGGGACCTGCTGCTCAATAGACTGATATTATTGTTTATTATATAGTCATTTCGGTGTCAAAGGTACAGCTCAATTTCAATTAAATGAACATCTAGGGGCCCAGTGCACGAATTCATGCACCTTGAAAGGAACTGTGGGCTGCAAGGCTGCAGTAGGCACAGGGGCGGATCTCAGCTCATCCTCCACTCCCCAGCCTGGCGCCTCTTGCCACAGCTCCTGGTTATCTATCTGCCAGCAGCCCCGCTTCTGCTGCCACCAGTCCCATGCACTGACGGTGGCACCGGCCCCATTCGCACCTGCTGAAAGCACGAAGCAATCGGGGCCGGCTGCTTGCACCCACTGATGGTGCTGAACGATTGGGACCAGCACTGGGCACCGGCAGTGGGTACAAGCAGCAGCTCCAGTGCTGGCTGCAGGTGAGAGCAGGGTCGGTGCTGGCAGTGGGTGTGAGAGGTGGCTGCTGCCCCTGATCTCCCCTCAGGAGCAGGGCGAGGTGGCAAAGCCCTGAGGGGTGATTGGGACTGGCAGCTCTGCTCGTACCTGCTAATGGCACCAAGAGATCCCAGCTGGCTCTGGGTGCTGACAGTGGTGTGAATGGTGACCCTGGTGCCAGCAGTGGATACAAGTGGGGCTGGCACTGGAAGCAGGTGCAAGCACTGGACAGGACCATGACGCATGGGAGCAAAGCATTTTCAGTAACCACCAGAGGCTCGCCTCAGTGATGACGACCGGCGCCCCACCTTGATCTGGCTCACCTGCTTCAGGATGCTGCCATGGACAGTGCCCACCATGTTCTGCACACTCCCCCTGCCATCCCTCACTGCTCGGTTGCTCAGTTGTTCCAGTTCCAGTTGTTCAGCTGTTCGGTCTATTTGCATATTAGCCTTTTATTATATAGGATGAGTGTTTTTATTTAATTCCACTAAGTTATATATTATAAAGTTTATATAATAATATATATCACTGTATTTTATATATTATATATATTTATAATATGTTACTAGTTTAAAATGCTAGATACTTTTTCATGTTTGTATAAAAGATAACCTTTTCAATACATGGTAAGGGATTTTCCAAAATAGGCAAAATTACTGTTTTTAAAAATTTCAATTTATTTAAACCTATAATTCATGGGAAAAGAGAAATGTTTTCTCATTCATGAACTTCCTAAATACACATAGGCTTAGTCTATCATCCTCGATGAATGATGATGCTGTTTTACAGAGGACAAAATCTAGATTGTGAAGCAATTGGTTAAATACAATTTCAAAATTTTCAGAAACCAGAAGTAAGGTTTGACTATAGTATGAACTTTATTTCTTCCCCGACTATATACTAAGGCATCAGAGAAGGAAATAAGTTACCATTTTTTTTCCTAAACAATATATTTGTATTGATTTCAGAGAAGAAAGGATAGGGATAGAGAGATAGAAACATCAGTGAGAGAGAATCATTGATCAGCTGCCTCCTGCACGCCCCCCACTGGGAATCAAGCCCACAACCTGAGCATGTGCCCTTGACCAGAATTGAACTTGAGACCCTTCAGTCTGCAGGCCAACATTCTATCCACTGCGCCAAACCTGCAAGGGCTAAGATACCATTCTTTCTTGCAGTCCACACTTTCTCCAAGGGCAATTCTTAGTCCCCTCATTTCCCAGGTCAAAGTGGCATTAATCCTGTGCAAATAGTTCATCTAGTTTGTATTTACTAGAGCAGCATAGAGGCACTCTGTTTATGTCTGACAAAGTAGTTATAAATCACACTTCTCCTCCAGATCATAAATACATATTTATCTTTAGCATATATCACCAACTGAGTCATTTTGATGTAAATATTGCACCTCTTAAATATGATGATAATAGAGGCTGTGAATCCACAGATTTGTGCAAGTTCTCCCTTTCAATAACTGAAAATATTTAAATCGCAGACACTTTCACATCCTATGGGGAGTGGCAGACAGACGTGTCAATAGAGTGGGACCTATTATTTCCTCTGAGTAATGAATAAAGCAGACTCACTGGCATCTGACGGGGGAATTATGGTACTTTTGCTAAGTTGGAAGGCTTTGGTTGTGCTGTGACCAGCAGCCCAGAAATGATGGATGCAGGGAGTCCTCACCTCCTTCAGGCCTTTCAGCTCTGTCATCTCATAGAAAGGGCTCTGTGGTGAAGAGCTGTAAATAACACAAGGTGGGCATTCGTCTGCAGAATCATGCAGCTTCGGAAACTGGTAAAGAGACCATCTTTGGATAAGAGGGCCCCCAAAATAACGGAGAATCTACATTGCGGCAGCATTGCCATCTCTCACTGCTTGACATCCTTGCCTGAAAACTCAGTTGGCTGTAATTTCACCTGAAGATTGAAGCACAGATTTTTATGCATATCTTCTGCTCTCCAAATGTAAGACATATAAAGGACACCTACATTCACTTCTAACTACAGTGTTGTAGTTCAGCCCATTTCTGTTTTTCACTGAAACCTGGAGTCGAATTGTCTTGAGCCGGAAGGCATTTAAGCTGCTGTTTTCACTCAGCTATATTTCTCTATAAGCATCTAATTGTTTCAAAAAGTGATGTACAGGATGCAAAAGCTGGAATCTCATGCAAATAAGTCTGTACAGCACTAAAGTTAACAGGTGTTCTCATTAATGTAAGTAGACATGGAACAATTCTTAAATGTTTTATAAACACTCATAATCATAGCCAAATATGTTATAATAGCACAGAGATACTTACATACTGCAACATCTTTTATTCTTGTTGTGCAATCCTAGCACTTATTAATAGGAGACATTGGTGAGTAATTAACTAATGGCAACAGTACCTGTTTCTACTTAAGTCTCTACATCTTAAATTCATTCTAAATTAAGGTATTGAAAATATAACTAGTGCCACCTGTCTTCCACAGCTTGCTTATTTATTAATGTTAATGGTGCTTTCATGAAATTAATAGCTACACCATTGATGGGCCAGCAATGAGCACCTTACTGAGGTTATCTGAAGACTTTATCCATTAACCTAAGGGTTAATTCTTGATAATCTTAAATTTGTTTCCAATTTTCCATAGTATCAGTTCTCACTTAGAAAAGTCCACATGTAAGGTCAGATTCTTGGATGATCTACCATAGATTATCCCTGAAAAATACATGGTGGCTTTGGAATATAATCAAGAACTTTCTATCCCAGCTTTATGTGTTGAAATACAGACCCACTCTATTGTTTGAATCTAGAACTTACTGACTTGTGAGTAAATATAGTCTTGGACTGCAGTTCTTCATTTTCAAAAGGGATTGCCTTCTTTACTCTGTTAGAAGTGTTACCAGTAGATATATACTACTTGCATTGCTTGAAGGAACATAATAGAATTGCAAATTTTATTTATTTATTTATTTATTTATTTATTTATTTATTTATTTACTAGCTATACCCAGCCATGCATTGCTGTGGATCAGTCTGCTTAAATGAAAAAAGAAAGAAAAGAAAAAGCACACGTTCCTAATATGTTTAATTGCATAATGCTTGTGGGTATACAATGCACCCTCCCGGGTGGCTGCCCCTGGCATGCGACCGCCCCCACCCTGCCCAGCTGGTCTGGCCTTGCACACATGCGACTCTGCAGCCCAGGCCCCCCATCACTGGCCTGCACCCCCATTCCCCACAGGTGGCCTGGCCGCTCCTGACTCTTGCCAGCAGGGGCCCTCGCTGAGCAGCCCAAAAGCCAGAGGAAAAAGGAGCCAAGGAAGCTCCCACACCCTCGCCTGCCATGCTCCCCGTGAACCCTTGCCCGCTGGTGTGGGGGGGACAGCGGCAGTCACCTGTGCCCTGAGCCCCAGTCCAGCCCCAGCCTGAAACCCAGCCCTGTGCTGGTTGATATTTTGCAACATGATAATTGGCACGTTGATTTTCAATTGCAGTACATGCAGTGGCATCCCTGGAAGATCGAGTGAATTCCAAAATTCTGTTGGATAATTAACTGCTTCATCTGCTTCCACAACAGTGTCGAAAGACTTGTATGTGACTGCCTGGTTTTGCATGTTAGACTGAATAATATTGTTAAGTTTGTAGCGTGTGTTGCTTTTACATCGAAAAGATGGCACGGTTTTTCAAAAAAAAACACATGTTTTTACCTGTTTTTTTCAAAAAAAGCATGTTTTTACCTGTCACAGGTGTGAAAAAAATGTGCATATTTGAATGCAATGCTGTGTCAAAATTTCAAAGCAATTGGTGAAGAACTTTTGGAGATTTGAGATTTTGAACAAACAAACATTTACATTTTTATTTATATAGACTTATTTTAATTTTTTTCTTTATTAAGGTATTACATGTGTCCTTATCCCCCATCCCTCACCCTCACTCATGCCCTCACCCCCCTAGTGTCTGTGTCCATTGGTTAAGCATATATGCATGCATACAAGTCCTTTGGTTGATCTCTCCCCTTAACGCCACCCTCCCCTAACTTCTCTCTGAGGTTTGACGGTCTGATCAATGCTTCTCTGTCTCTAGATCTGTTTTTGTTCATCAGTTTATGTGGTTCATTATATTCCACTAACGAGTAAGATCACGTGAAGTATCGCAAAATTTTATTACAATGGAAGATAAGTTAAGTATACCGTGGCATATCAAAAAATAGGATATAATGCACTCACTGGAATGTATAAAATAGATAAGGCTTATTTATTAATTACCAGTGCCCCTTAGGTGTGGGTTGTGCAGTCACTCAGTGGGTAAACAAAATTGCCCTTGACTTTAGGGTGAGTAGAGTGTAGAGGGAGAAACAGAGAAACCCACAGGGCACTGCAATATAGACCCTGTGTCCTATGATGAAGGCTATCATGGGAGCACTTAAGAGAACATCTATTTCAAATAACCCTGTTCTGTAAAGGTCACATTTACATGGATTTTAACAATAAGCTAGAGGAAGTCAGAAGGTTCTGGGCAAGGGAAACAACCTGCTCTAAGGAAGAAATAAGTAGTAGATGGCTGCATTGCAGGGATGCAGAGGGAAATGTGGAGCGGGTGCTACCCAGCAGGTAGGGAGCAGAGCACATGGGTCTTGCAGGCTGAAGTTGAACAGTTTGCATTGCAGCATAATCGCTGTGAGGAATCTCAGAATGGTATCAGGCAGAGGCATGGGATTTTCAGACCCAAATTTCAGAGAAAGGAAAACATAGATAAGAAGGTGAGGGGACCAAAATATATTATTTTTAAATACATATGGGAAATTATGACAGTACATAGGTAGTTAAATGAATAAAAACATTTTTATAACAGTACACATATTACCATTAAAGTATAAATACATAAATAATGTGTATCAATTGGTGAACAAATATAGAAGGATGTACAACAGTATACCTTGGGAAAAGTGTGTGCTTATGTTATACTTTTGTATTTGTTAAAAAAATTTTAAGTTGTCCATTAAATAAACAACAGAAGTAATAAAAATCATTCTTTTTTTAAAAGTAGCGAGGGCAGCAGATTCTCAAATGCCATGTGACTAGCTGAGTAATATTGCACCGTGAACGTAGCTCAGGCTAGAAGCTGTTCTGTGTTTGGCAGTTACTGATTGAGTGCTAGATACCAGTGAACACAGCTCTCAGTATGATCAGTTTATCTAGAGGCAACTACTCCCCCCCAACTTTAAAAATTAACATTAGCAGCAATAAAACTCTAAGCTGGTATCTTTATACACCAACTGCTTCGATTAGTCACTTTTTCAGTCGTTTTTCATATGAGCACCACAGGCAAAAGTCTTGGTGTAGCTGACTGCAAAACTGTGGGAACTGCTAAACTATCTACTAATTACTTGGATAGTATTCTTTCATGAATATTGAGAAGACTTTTTCTCAGTGCCTCAAATATTTTACCACAGATGGAAGAATAAGCGTGAGTGTTTGTTTGAAATGAATTTTGGGCTGGGTATTTTGTTAATAAACAGAAAGGTAGAGTGGACAAGTGATATGGGATGTGAGTGTTCACTACAGGGCCGATTTTATTAGGCAGAACAAATCCATGTTGTAAGAATTCGTGAACCAAATTTCTTGGGTGTCAAAGGCACAGCTCAATTTCAATTAAAAAGCACTGTTTCTTAAAAGCTTGGCCCTAAACCTTAGGTTTCAGAATGCACTTGAGATCTGTCGTGTATGCAGTCCAACATTTGTTTACTTTCCATTAAAAACGAAATTGCTTACGTGGGCAGGTTATTTTGATATGATGACGCCACTGAGGGTTTGGATACATGTACATGCAAATCAATCAACTCTAAGCATATTGAAAACGTATCCAATAAACATCTGGAAACTAATGAACGCACATTTGTTAACGCAAGGGGAACTGTGGAAATGCAGGATCCATTTTTGCTCAGGCTCATTTAGTAGCATGTGGATTTAAGGACGTTTCACGGAGTCAGAAGAAACAGTGTAATTATAACATAAGGTTCAGCATCTTTAGATATGGAGAACATTTTCCATTGCTGAAAACAAATATTCCCTGAGAAAGTATAAAACATTTTTCTGACTTGCAAAGTTTTTTCAGTCTATCATTTAAATTACTTAAGTAAAGGGAGCTTTACTGCTCCCCAAAGCTGAGAATATAAGACCCTCCATGCATATGAGCTTGTTCTTCCTGACGGGCCAGAGGAGTGTGTGTGTGTGCCAATTAAAACAAAAATGGGTCCCCAGTGGCTTGTTCCTCACACAACTTCTGAAGACTGCTATCATTGTTTGCTAGGGTAACCCTGGACAAGGCTGCTAGCCAAAGTAAACAAACTTTTCAAAACTTTCATGACAGATGCGGGTTGCAAATGCATTTTAATAAGAGAGTTGCCAAAGCAACTTATTTTTTTATAATCAGCATATATTTACTTAACATCTAGCAACACTGGGGACACAAGGCAGATACTTTCTCACAAAATGTTTTAACAAGTAACATTTTTGGAAAGACAAATTGAAGACCTTTTACTTCTAACTGATATTTTACCCTTAGTTTTAGGTTAACTTTGCTCGACATGTTAATAAAAATGTTAGGAGCTACTCAGACCTGACTGTAATTTGAGACAGACACGCTGCTTGATCATGTAATTTCATTGGTGATCATAAACACCTTTGAGACCAAGCAATTTAAATATTATAGTATAACCATGACAACCTTCATCTGATCAGCTATATCAACTGTGGAGTGTGATGCAAGACGAAAAAATAGTGAATATGAAGGTTTTTAAAAAATATTATTGTTTCAATGTTATAACTTTATATCTCACTATTTCGTAGTTAGATTTAATGAAGCTATGGTCAAAATTAATAGTAAAAATAATTTATAGTCACTTTAAGTATACTTAGTATGTTTTGACATTACTTTTTATATTTGCTAATTCAAACGTAATGATTTCATTATGAAGTTCAAAGTATCTCCAAAAATAATAGTAATTAAATTCTATTCCTTTTTAATTAGTAATCCACTTATTTGTAAAATCATTATAGCTACTTCATTTAACATTTTTTAGGGTTCTTTCAATATCTGGCATATTTTATTACACATTTCCTATATATGGTTTTAGCTTCATTAAGGTGGAATAAACTCTCCTTGGGTTTATAGTCCAAGATTGACCCTAAGCAAAATTTGAAAGTTCGGGGGATGCTCCAATTCAGTTTTAGATACAACTTTTTCATTGCAGCACAGTGGTAATTTTTGAGAGAAATAAAAGGGGAAAAATAAATCTGAGTAAGACTATTGGGTGATCTTTTAAAAGTGCGCTATTTTTAGTATAACAATAAAGAAAAAAGCAACTTTTTTTCTAAGGTTTGTATTCCAAATTTCACAACTAGGCTGAAATTCTCATGGTCCTTTCTCCATATGCAGAGAGTCCTTGAGTGTATATGACTGTTTGATGAGGACTAGTGAACTAGAAATCAAGATCCTTGTAATCTCTTAATTCTATCATTTAAAATGATGCCAATTTGATAGAATGGCATTCTCATTTGCTTCATTTTCTTCATTTGCAAAATTACTTTATGATAGTGGAAGGAAGCTGCATTTGAAGGATGTTTATTATGGCTTTGAGAACATTAAAGCTGATATCACTTTGCATACCAAGTGGCAGTATTCATATTCTTAATATACTAAAGTTCTGATACAATCAACCTTTAACAAATAACGTATCATGACCAACAGTTACACATAATGCCATGATGTAAATGTGTCTTCAGTAATTACTCCATCCTCTGAAATCTTGACATGAGTCTTGTCTGCCACTCGCATTGGGACTTTTGTATAGGCCATTTTCTGTTGTTGTTTATCTTTTGTTATTTATACATATGTCCTATTTATCCAAACAGATTGTGAGCTCCTGAGGTGGGGGCTGTGTATCCCTAGCTGCTAGCAATATGCCTTACATTTTGTGGATGTTTAATTAGTTCTCCTTGATAGTTAGGACAATGTTTGGTCAGAAACACATCCTCATAGTCTCCTAAATAAATACTTATTTGTGGGATTGATTCTACAATAGGAAGAATGCTACTTTGAAAGAGGGGAAGACATATTACTCATTATCTCTTGCATCTCTGATAGTCTCTCAATATGCATTTGAGTCTCTCAATATGCAATATACAACTGGAACAGAAATAGCCAACAATATTTAACCACCAAATATGTTTTACTGATATCTATCTATAGTATAAAGTTGTCCATTGATCATTATTGAATCTATTTAATTATTATTTATAAAAGATTGTCAATAACTAAATTAAAATGTCTACAATGTTAACTCTATGAATCTATAAATAGGTTTAATTTGCTTTTTAATTTTCTTATTTTTTAATTCTAAACAGTAAATTCAGTTATTCTTATAGTCAGAAAAAAATGCAAAGTTCTAGAAAAGATATTTTCTATTCTGCTAAATCAAAGTATTAAAATTTTAATACCATAAATACCATTCTATGTATCACTTCCTTATTTAAATTAAAATCTAACATGGCTGGGTGGCTCACTTAGTTGGAGCATGGGTCCTTATACCGAAGGGTCATGGGTTTGATTCCCAGTCAGGGCACATACCCAGGTTGGAGTGTAGAGGAGACAACCGATCAATGTCTCACATTGATGTTTCTCTCTCTCTCCCCCTCTCTCTTCCTCTGTCACTAAAATAAATATGAGTATCCTCAGGTGAGGAAAAGAAAATCTAACATAGGAAAGACTAATTGCCAGAGCCATATTGGCAAGGGTGACAGTTAATTGACAATACTGAAAAGGGAAACACTTCAATAAACATAAATGTTACTTGTTACAACTCCTTTAAGACATTTTCAATTAATACAGTAATATTACATTTGTTAATAAAGCCTAAAAAACTATCTTTTCTCCTCTCTTCTCAGTGCAGTTTGGAGGTGGGTTATCCCTTCTCCATCTTCTGAGGAACCAAACCAGGACACAGACCAAGGCTCCTAGCACAAGAGAAAATATAGTTGAATTGATACCAAAGAGACTTAAGGAATGTGTTTGTTAGACATTTGTCCAGTGGACATACTTGTGTAATGTCCTTGGCATATTGGTTATAAGCAAGAATTCAGATGGATCATTCTTTTAGTGTGAAAATGTTTGGGGCAGATTTTCCCAGACAGGTATTTAAAGATAGCTATTATTACAAGTAGCATATTTCATTAGGATTGCTTTGGTGCCAAGATATATCCCTTACAAATTGGACTTGGTGAGAAAAAGGGTTTCAAGAGCTATTTGTCTAAAGCTTCTAAGCAAAATGGAAACCAGTAGCTCTTACCTAAACTTATTATATTTTCTGTAAAGTCTTTATCCACTTCACCCCAGGATCTGTCACTTAAGCAAAACATGTTATTAAAAGAATATAGTAATATGGCTTAATATCAAATAGTCTATGTCTGTTATTAGTTCTACATCACTTTGATTGTCATCAGGAGTTGTTCAACCAAAAGATGCAGTCAGAACTAACATTCTTTACTGATGCCTTTTCCCCCTGAGAGTGTTGAAAATTTGATTGTTCAGAGTGCTAATATGATTCAGAAATTCATTTATCAGAAAACTTAAAGAGATAATGTAAAAAAGTGGATGGAGAACCTGAATTAAGTGGGTTTTGCCAGTCAAAGACATAGAAACTGCTTTCCTGTGAGTGACAGGGATGGAACGGAACAGTCAATTACTGACTGTAATTAAGAAGTGGATGCTTTCAAACTGTAGAGAGCAGTAGCAGACTTCTCCAGACTGTCTAGTAACTCAAAAGATCAGTGGGAAGTCGGTGGGAAAGAAGTGAACTGTATCTCTCTGACAGTACGTTTTGAAGAAATTGCATTCATATAGTTCTGATCCAGCTTCCCAAAACGAATTAATAAATCAATGATTATGTATGATTAGTGCAGTAAAATGTTTGGACAAAGAAACCTTTAAAACTCATTTTGGCTTGTGGTTGTTAAGCAGGAAAACATTTCCTTTCCATTCTATAGAACGCACCAAAAAATGCAAATGCCCTGCTTAGCACTTATATTTTACCACTGTTAGAACTTACTAGCCTGGAAACTGAACTATATTGGCCCTTTCTGAACCCTTCAGGCTGCGGAAAATCTCATTATATTCCTTTTTGTAATTTCAGTAATCGTTTATTTATAACAGCAGGAGAATAGATTGTAGATTATGTTTGGGCTAACGTATTTTTCTTTTTGTATGCTAACAAATTGTGGTATGATATAACACATACATAATCAAAATATTTTACATGTAGATTAGGATGAAGGTAGAGGCCGAGGACATTACTAGTTTTCTTAGGTTAGTTAGAAGTGACTTTATATTTTTAGATTACTATTTCTATGGAAAGATTTTATAAAGTTAACATTTGGGATTTTATGTAAATAAAGAACATTGTAAGAGTGTTTAGATAATTAGGCAAACACCAGCTTAACTGTGTTTTACTAGTAGATACATAAAACAAGACTAGCCTGGTCAGTGTGGCTGAGCAGTTGAGCATCAACCTATGAACCAGGAGGTCATGATTCTATTCCTGGTCTGGGCACATGCCCAGATTGCAGACTTGATCCCCAGTGTGGGGTGTGCAGGAGGCAGCCAATCTATGATTCTCATCATTGATGTTTCTATTTTTCTCTTTCTCTCCCTTCCTCTCTGAAATCAATAAAAATAAGTTAAAGCAAACAAACAAAAAAAATTTATTTAAAAAACAACAACAAGAAAAAACCCAGAAGACAATTTGGGGGCTACTTTGAGCCATCACAAATCTTACATGTGATTTTACTTTAAAAATTAGAGTGATTGGCCCTGGTGATCTGTCAAGTCTAGTGTGGGTAATTAATTTACTCTTATTTTCTAAACTTTGATTTTTCATAATTGCATATAGTTTGGATAGTTCCTCTCTTCTTACAGTTGTGAAATGTGAGAATCCATCTCCCTTAAGAATGGTTGCATTTCAGTATTGAGTGATGTTGCATCTCTATATAGTTTTTCTAAAAATAAATGGCAAATGAATATTTATGTATGTGTGTAATCGAAGATTACTTTAACACTCTGGGACCATTGTTATTAAATGTTGCCATAAGAATCACTAAAACCTTCAGAGTGAGCTATTCTGGGTAATAATTGTCACTTTAATGATAGAATTATGGAGACAGCCTGAAGCATGATTTGTGATTTCCTGAACCTGTGCCACATTGCAGTGTTCACCTCCTATTTAGAGCAAGTCGGGCTGAGGAGAGGTGACTAGCTCCTGATTCAGGATGTTGAAATGTCAGTCCTCTAAGCCTCTGAAGCCTCGCTTGATGTGTGACAGCAGCCGGGAAATGTTCATCTTCCTGTTGAAACAAAAAGTCAATAAAACAAAGGGAAAATCCGCACAGTTCAGATTGATGGCCTAATGCAGAAAGCGTGCCCACAACCACTCTAACCCAATTCTCCTCTAAGTAGCCCTTTATGTGTGAAATCAAGAGCATCGCTCTGTTCCTATAGGGTCCCGTCCTCTCTCACAATTCTTGGGAGAAAAAGATTCGCTGAAATGAAAAACACATAGTTGCATGCTAAATATTGCCAACTATTTAACAGCCCAGAGAGTCTGGAATGGGAATGTTCATTTGATAAATACTCTCCATGAGACGCTCAAGTATGTAAATAAACTTCTATTCTAATACACTCCCGTGGTGGGGAAATTGGTCCTTTATTAATTTCTGATAGAACTTTATATAGGAAAGTAGAAATACACAAATGGTATTCATTTGAATGACTGTTTGGAAAAGTCTGCATTTAGTCTCTTTGGTAAATAATGTGTTTTAGAGCCCTCTATAAAAGGAAATCAAATATAGGGATATTATTAGATTTTAAAAAGGCAAACAGGAAAGAGCCACAAGTGCCGAATGAATTCTGACACACCCGGGTGCATTTTTCTGAGGCTCTGACTTAAGTGGCTACTGTCTGCATTATTCTGAACTTCCTGGCTTGCTTCTCCTTGAGTTGGAGTATTTCAGCTTTAGAACTACTCTGAGTTAATCATTCTATTATGAAAACAAAAATGTATTTGTTATGACATGAAAAACAGTTTATAGTGAGCAGTTCAAAATGATACTAGCCTTTCAGTTCCCAGAAAGACAATTACTGGAATACAAGAAAATATTTCAGTGTATGGAAGTGTCTGTTTTTTGTTTTAAAAAAAGGATAAATACGTTTTAAACTGTAAGAGATCTATTTTATCTGGTTTGCTTACCTGTCAAACTTTTTCTTTTTTCAGATCACAACAGCATCAGGAAATGAGTTCCTTCTACAGTCAGATATTGACTTCATCATATTGGATTGGTTCCACGCTATCAAAAATGCAATTGACAGATTGGTATGTATTTGTTTTGGCTGTTACCTTTATTAATTAAAACATAGTCATTTAAATCTTATCATGTAGGCATATAACACACACACACATTTAAGTGGATCCTATGGATTGAGAGGTATTAAGTTACTTTAAGTTTAAGCAGAGTCTGCTAAAAACGTTTCAGCAAATAGGATTTGTGGATATAAATGTCACTGAATTTCATTCTTTCAATAATACAGGGCATTCATATATTTTTAATAAAATAATATGGACATTCATCTACTAGAGACTGTAAAATGCACACAAGTGCTTAATAAACTACTGAATTTTCACATTTTCAGTTAATGCAGTCTGTAATGCATATTCTTGAAAATAAATATCAATGTATTTAAGCCCATATCACTGTTCTAATACCAGTAAATAATAATTCTTTATACTGATTTTCATTGTTCTTCCAGTTAAGCTAGATTTTTCTTTTCATGAAAATTACATATCTAGAACTTCATTTTATTACCCTAAATCACACATTCTGAGTATGTTTTTAAAAGAGTCAAATTAGCGCTAGCCAGCTTGGCTCAGTGGGTAGAGCATCAGCCTGCAGACTGAAGGGCTCCAGGTCCAGTTCCGGTCAAGGGCACATGCCTGGGTTGCAGGCTTGACCCCCAGTAGGGGGTGTGCAGGAGGCTGCTGATCAATGATTCTCTCTCATCATTGATGTTTCTATCTCTCTCTCCTTCTCCCTTTCTCTCTGAAATCAATAAAGAAATATATTAAAAAATAAAAATAAATAAGAGTCAAATTATTTAAAACTACTCATTTTATACTAATTCTAGACCAAGCATCTAATTTTAGGGCACTAATATTTGCAAAATCTTGAGGAGGAAATATTTTTGAGAGCTTTTAAGAAGGTACACAAGAGGAAAATACATTTTCTGTGTGGTGTTTTTGCTCATTAGTCTTTGTCTCCCATTATATGGTTTTGATTTTGGACTAAAAACTTAAAACATAAGTTAGCAAAATGACTTTTCCCCATCTCCAATATGTGTTCTTTTCCAGGCAGGTATGAATGCATGTGTCCACCTTCCCCCCACACACACACACACACACTTACATACATGCACTCATGCACAAGCACACATGCACATACTCGCACATAGTTTGTCATTATGAGAGCACTCAGGAGTCACACTGCATGAATTTGAATCCTGGTTCTATCATTTACTAGCTGTGTGGCCTTGGACAAATTACTTATCTCTTTTGGCTTCAGTTTTCTTGTCTGGAAAGAATAATAAGAAGAATACCTACCTCATAGGACTGCTGTGATGAATAATTGAGTGACTGCATGTGAGTGCTTAGGGTAATGCAAGGATTTAGTAAGCACCATATGTATAACTGTTATCAATTTGAATGTTAAGCTTGGTGCTAGAGGGCCCCATCCCAAAAATAATTATCTTATTTTAAACATTCCTTTAAATTTAACATCAAAATAGATCCACAAATTATTTTTTAATTCTTTCTTCCTTTTAAATTTGTTCTGGCTAATTGTTTGGTGTTTCTAGCCAAAGGATCCAAGCACTCCCTCAAGAAACCTGGAATTATTCAAAATCCAGAGATCCTCCAGTACTGAATTGCTAAGTCATTATGATAATGATATAAAAGAACAGAAACCAGAGCACAGAAAATCTTTAAGTAAGTATTTCTCCTACTTACTCATGTTAACTTAGTCAAAATGCAATGCGTATGAAATATCAATGCATTAAAACAAGATTTGAGCCAAACTCATACTACCCATGACCGATGCATGGCCATTTCCTGCCCAGGGATACGTGCATGGGAGGGCAGTCTGGGCATTTTGCTCACATCACTGTTGATAATGCCTTTTCAGAAAATAATCGATTCAGTGTCACTGTCTTCACTTACACTGATACCTGAATCTCTGAGAAATAGCCATTGTGTTCAGATCGGTGATTGATTTTAAGAGTGGGAAATGTCAGGCGTCTTCAAACCTTGGTACGCTGACTATTTGATTTCCTTCCAGCAAAAGATGTATGAGTGACCACCACAGTTGGCCTAACCTAAACCAATAAACTCTGCAACTTTCTGCACTTTCAGACCACCAGAAAGATTTAGAAATATGGGATGTGAAATAGCGGTTCTCTAAGGTCACATGTAGTTCTAATATTCTAAAGGAAATGAATTTGGAATTAAAAGGTCCAATCTCACCACTTATATCCTGATCTTGAGTACATCTCTTAATGTTTCCCAACCTGTTTCTTCCTCAACAAAAGGGATTTTTTGAAAGGTTTCAGGTACACTTATCTCATAGAGTTGATTTGAGTCTCAATCTCCTAAAATCAAAAGTAGATATCTTTGGAATTAGAGAAAACCAATATCCCAAAGCTTTAAAAGCTATAGTACCTTCCCTGGATCATCCATTGGGCCACCTCAATCTTCTGATACACCATTTTTCTGCCATTTCTCCTGACCAAAGTGCAGTGTAGTTACATCCCAACCTTTTGAATTTAGGGAGAATTTAATAATAGAGAAGAAATGTTAACACTATCTAGATATGTACCATATATGTATATATATTTGTGTGCATTAGGGAAGACTATGTGTGTGTGTGTGTGTGTGTGTGTGTGTGTATTCAAGGAAGAGGAGAGTTATGTATATGTAATAACATATCTTCCAAAGCTAAATAATTAGGAGCCTAAAATATAGAAATAGCATGACAATTTCAAATAGATTCACCCTTTCAAAATTAAGTCATTATTTTAAGAACTGAACCATAATTTCACCAACTTCTAGATACATATTTAGTTAGCTAGCTGGGTTAAGTTGGAGTTTAACATAATGTCCTGAACTTCATATGGCTTTGCAAACATGTTGTGGAGAGTTAGCAATTCAATTTAAAAAGATTCTTCTATATGATGGTACAGTTTGGAGTTATCTTGTTTGAACATTTCTCTTTAACTTCTGGTAACTGTCCCCTTTTACTTCATATGGGATCAGATAAGGTAATGTTTTATAGTTAAAATTAAATTTTGAGTATATAATGTTAATTATATAACCATTTTGAAGTATATATAAAAGATATATGAGGAAATTATCAGATCTGGAATCTCGGATATAATTGCTGCTTTAGAGGACACGTTGACACATTTCTAAAGCTTGGAGCTCTGGAAGAAAATGAAGATTTGTAAAATTGTGTTTGAGAAACATTGAGGCAAATGGATTCTTTGTTCGTTAATAGTCACTTGAAATAGTTTTAAGATGATACTGGGGGGTGGGGATTCCTACAGACAGAATACCACCTACTCCTCTTTAGAATTTATTTTTAATTGAGAGAGACATTTATATGTTTACTTGGCAAGAGACACATATGATTTACTCTATTCAATTCAAAATGTACCTAATTATATAATGATCTTCAATTCATCATTTTCTTTGCAGTTCAAAAATCATGATAGCTAGGACATACTGAGCACTTAGCGTTCATCAAGCATTGTTCTAAGTGTTGTCAGTCTTATACTGATTTAATCATCTCACTAACCCAATGAGGTGGGTACTATTATTAATCCTATTTTATAGATGAAGAAGCTGAAGCACAGAGAATTAAGACAACTTATACAAAAAACCAAGTTTTGTAGACAATTTTCAAAGTTAAGCAATCTGCTATTAGAGGTTGTGAGTTTAACCATTACACTATATTGAAGAAAATAAATAAAAGGTAAATTCAGTTTATCCACCTTTGATTTAATGAAAATAGTGTATTAAAATGGGATCCATAGAGTTCAGTAAACTTAAACAAGGACCAAAAACACATTAGCAAAAGAATTAAAACCAGATGTTTCCTTTGGACTTTGATTTTACTATTAAAATAAAAGGGGCATTTACTCATTAATGCTAGCCCTAGTTTTAGAAAGTGCTTCTTTTCTTTGTTTTGGTGGCTATTTATAGTTGTAAGCCTTCATTAGGGCTAACATATTTCTTTCAATATAGGATAAGGTTAATAGCCACCTATTACTTTGAATTAAGTTTATTCCATATTTATGTATTCATTTTCATTTGAAAGGCATAATGATTGACCCACCCACACAGTATCAAATCAGACTATGCATTTGAAATAGTAATTAGCATGTTTTATATTAGTGTTTTTTTTGTGTATTTTTTTCAAATAGGAAATATGCGGTGTGAAACTCCTCTTATCTCAGTCCTAGATTTGAACACCCAAACTTTGGTTTTTAAAACATGCATTCTATTTTATGTCACCCTTCTGAGATTAAATAATTATGTAGAATTAGAGATTCACACTATCTCCTTCCTTATTAGTAGTCTAAGCACAAACTTCATTGTCAGTTTGCTGCCTTTGGCTTCCTGTGCCCTTGATGTTCCCACGAGTTTTGTTGCCAAGATTGTAGACAGATAAAGCCAGAATTACTTTCTTAAAGGCATGTGAGCATCATTAGCAACTAACAGGTGGTCATTTAATTGTCCAGTTTCCCTGTAGAACATGGGAAAAAATAGGCACTCTCAATGAGTGAATTCAGAAAGTTAAGCGCTTAAATATACTTTTCTTTTTAAAATATGATTCTAACCTGCCAACACTATTAAGTAATAATCGCATATTTTAAGATATCAGTTGAGTCTAACAGACAAGAAGCCAGAAAATTCAATGTAAGGGCCAAATCACTGTGGGAAATTCAAGACACCAGCATGGGATGAGAGTGGGAGAGCAGCTCTCCAGGGATGGCTGTTATGGAAAGTGGAGAGTCGATCAAAGAAAATGCTGACATATTTTTCCAAGTCTTCCACGGATGGCAAAGAGGAAGTCTCACATATAAAGCCTGCATCAGATAACCTTGGAGAGTTTTCATCACTTTTCTGGGCTTCACTGCCTAGATCTATAAAAATGGGTTTAATACTGTCCTTGCAGGATCATGTGAGAATTTGAAATTAGATATGTAAATACTTAGCTCACAGCAGGCACTCAATAAGTAAAAGCTCTTATTATTATCCTCTATGTCCCCAAGCAGATGGCACCAAAATAGGGCATGAGCCAAGGGTGGTGCCTGATGGAAGATCGGAGCAGGGCATATATACTTGACATCCTCTCCCTGAGTGTAGAGAAAATAGGGGAAAGGAGCCAGGACTGGAAATGGGAGCCGTAGCTGCTAGAATCTAAATATGAGCAGCTGGTCTTTCCCCTGGCGACTCCCCAGGTGAAAATGGCAGCCAGGGCATTCTTGGGAGCAGCACACCATGCAGTTCAAGGGAGCCAAGAGATACTCTTGATTCTTTTAATCCCAGAAGTGCATGTCATTTAAGAAGTTTCAGTTGATGGAAACGATTCAGCATCTCGCCATTTCACTGTTTCTTTACACATAGCTGTAGTTCATTCATTTTCATTCATAGATATGCCTGAAGATGCACTTTTTTTTTTTAATTTCACTTACTTTTATTTATTTTTTTAAAAAAAACATGTTTGTATGACTTTATGCTTTAGGGGTAACTGTATCTCATGTTAATCAATTTCTAACCTGTAAAGATTACTTTTATATAAAATCAACATTTTAGCATTATAAATAAGCATCCCAAAATGAATATGAGTTAGAAGAATAACATCAAAAGTCAAGAAAACTAAAAGAAAATGAATTTTCTTTTATCCGCCTTTTTATTACATTATCATCAAAAAACACAAATGCGTTCTGGGTGAAATCCAAAAAGTATTTAGATATGGATTTCCAATTTGATAACCCTTTAGTAATGTGTGTCATCAGGGTGTATGTACCAGACTACACGGTAGAGATATAAACAGAAAAATTTGTTTGAGATATTTATACAATGTAGAAAATAAAAACGCTTGTGAATCTTTAATGATATCTTTGTTTAAAAATGTGCCTGCAAAGAGATTATGGTGATGCCAAGTGAAAATAAGTTTGCTTGAGAAAGTAGTTAATTTTTGTACTCATCTAAATAATGATAATACTGGTCATCTATAACTCCAAGTAGACTATGTTCTCAAAATCCAATTGTAAACTGGCTGCTCAAACCTCAACATATTTTAGAAGGAAACCATGTACAAGCCGCAAAAGCACACTTGAACCTTATGCAATCATTTAGAATGTTGTTTCTGGAGAACAGCTTATTCTGAGTTTGTTGCCCCGCTGACCCTAGGAGTTAAGCCCTCCCAGTAGCATTACTTTCCATCTGGTTTTCTTTTCTTCCTCCCTTACTTCTGCATCAGCCCCACCAAAGCAATTAAGATTCTCATATTGGCTTTGGCTAGGAAGATCCAGAACCCTAAAAATCTCCAGTGGTGGCAGTGAGGAGACGCTGAGTCTCCCAGCCAGAAGACAAAGTAGATACGGAGAGCAAGGCCTTGGGAGGAAGTTTAGGCAGCATGGGTGGGAAGTGAATCCTCAGCAAGGGCAGATGTTTCTTATAAGGAATGTGTGTAATGACAGATTAAGTCTGGCATTGTCCTAAATGTTAACATTTGATGAATCTAGGTGGTGTCTGTATAAATGGTCATGATGTTATTGTTTTCAGTATGTTTGGAAAAGTTTCACAAATTAAAAACTGGAGTCCACACACATGTGCGCACATGCACACACACACACACACACACATACACGTGTGTGTGGCATTACTCATGTTCATAACTCAATAAGAGAATATACATATTTTCTAATTGTGGTTTCAAAACTTTTAAGAAAAGATAAAATTTTCTGAATATGAGTCACATTTACCTCTTTAAATATAAAACATTGAAGACTCGTTTTCCTGCTTTTCTCCCAAAAGCCAATATATTTATTCTTGTGATCTTTATGGTAACTATGTAATTAAGAAAATTTATAAGATGTTTATTATTATCCAAATGGAGAAGTCATATGAGTGAGTGTCTTGGATAAATATGTAATTATCAATTGTTTTAAACACATATTCTGAAACCTGTTCTCAAGACTCACATAAATACAGATTTTAAAGTTTCTTCTTCTTAAGCATTTTATTTAAAACAGACTAATCTTGCCAGTGCATGAAAATAATAAGATGAATAAGCCATCTGTCAAGAAAATAAAGACAATATTAAACTTGCAGAAATAAATTACATCTAGCACTGAAGGAATAGAATAACTCTTACCTGAAAAAGACAAAAAGCTCAGAAATTTTGCAGAAATTATGGTTATTGTGTTGTCAAAGGGACAAAGGTTTCTGATTAGGGTAGGATGATCAATCATCAATTTTTTTAAATCAATATTGCCACCCTGGCACCAGTTTCATAAAATATCCCTCGGAGAAAGCAAATGATTTTACTGAAGTATAAAAATAAATAATTTTGTTTTACTATAAGTTATAAGACAGACAAATACCTAAAGAACAGTGTGGGTCAGTTCTCTTCTGTATTGTGTTCCCCAAGTTAAGGGAAGTTTTTATTTCAAAATATTCCAGTTTTTGAGGAAAAATGTCAAGTTCTAAATAAAAATTCATGTTGCTAAAGCCGAGGAATATAAACGTCGTGAGAAAAAACAACTAAAGATTAGACACACACTTGATAATCAGGCATCCGAATTGCTTTGTCAAAACAATGTTATTCACGAAGGACCCGGGCTTTGCTGATACCGTGTGTGACCACAGCGATTACTCTGAAGTCTGTTCCCCAGATAGCAGCAATCCCAACTTTCCTGGGACCCAGAGGTTGGAGCTTCTTTGAAACATTCAGTGTTCCATGAATCATTGGATAAGACTTTGTTATTAGCTGAGCAAAAAATGTTCTGATTAATCTCTTCTTTCCCATTCAAGGGGATGATCTTGCCTTCTGACCTGTGGGTGTCGGTTGTCATGTATCTTGTAGCCTCAGCGGCTCTGAGAGTCCATCTAACCCCATCAGCACTCAAACACTAGATCACCCCATCTCCTCCTGACCCTGGCGGTAACTTGGTGACCATATTTACCCTTAGATGAACTGCTTTTAATCAATTTCTCATTTCATTAGGTCAAATGGCATTTTTATTTCACTAACAGGCCAAATCCAGAGGGCTCTTTGCTCTAACTCTCCAGCAATATTTCGTTAGCCATTAATACACTACTGTGACTGTAAACAATAGGAAGAATGCTCTTTGATCTCCTCTGAAAGTTTTCCTTTGTTTATTCTATGGCTCTAGAATAGACATATATTAACATTTACTTGTAAAGTTAGGCATATAATATCTGTTCACTCTTGTCATATCAAGTTTAAAGAATTTTAGTTAAACATGAGGTATGAGACATTCTGACAATGAATCCCTGTGCAGAGAAAAACATTCCTTTGAATGCAATGATCACATCTTTATGTATACAGGATTTGTTTAGTGTATTCCTTTTGTTTCTGCAATATAGGGAAAATGCTACTGTTCTTCAAAATCCCAAGAGAAAGTAATTTGCTTTTTAATGCATTTATTCGGGTGTTCCAAATAGGCCTAATAGTTTGCTTAGAAAAAAATATTTATTATAAACATATAATATATGAGGTTATTTTTGAGAACAAATTTATTTCTCTTTATAGTAAAGCTCACATCCATGTAAAGAAAATCAGGTATTTCTTCCATCCCAAAGTAGGAGAGGTATTGAGTCAATCTGTCAATTAATCTTTCTTTGATTTTTTAAATAGAACCTGAAGCCAAATACTTCTGCTACCCACTTTTCCTAAAATAAATAACTACATTCATTTTTTATATACAAATTTAATTGGTCTAAAAAATAGAGGCAAAATAACAGATGCAATCCCCTCATAGTAAATGCAGGACTGGGTTGGTGCCACCAGAGATGGGGTCCTCCAAAACTGAAGTCAAAGGTGAAGAATGAATTCTAATCAAATTACTGCATTGTAATGGCTCAAGTTCAAGTTCCTCAGTACAAAGCACTTTATGACCTATGTTCCCTTCTGCAGTTTTTCCCCATCACACCCTGATCCATGATTTATGTTCCAGGAAAATGGTGCCTATAATGCTGTCTTCTCTTTGCTAAATTAACATGCTGTAAGACTCAACTTAGGGCACTTCTCCCCAAGGAAACACCCAGACCTTTGTGGTAAGTTAGGTGATCCTCTCAATTTTCCTGTAATATTCAATCTATATCTTAACATAGCAATTTCTAAAGTGTGTTATAACAGGATAATTATAGCTAGCTCTTTGTCTATTCTGAATTGCCTGAGTCTGAAAAGGACTCTGTCTGTTTTGCCTGTATATCTGCACCTAGCAGAGTCACTTGATGATGTTTGAGAGTACAGTTGGCCCTTGAATAACAAGGCTTTGAACTGCCTGGGTCCACTTATATGCAAATGTTTTTCAATAAATACTGCAAATGCATTTCTCTTTCTTACTATTTTTTCAATAATATTTTTTCTTTAGCTTACTTATATTGAAGAATGAAGTATATAATCCATATAATACACAAAATATGTGTTGATTGGCTATTTATGTTATCAGAAGGCTCTGATCAACAGTAGGCTATTTGTAGTCAAGTTTTGGGGGAGTCAAAGTTATACATGGATTTTTTACTAAGGGGTTAACATCCCTAACCCCTGTGTTGTTCAAGGGTCAGAAATGTGCAATGTTAAAGCAGTAAATGAATGAATGAGGATATTCAAGTGACCATGATAATGTACTTTTCATTTGGTGCTAAAAATGAAGATGGAATTTCTGAAACTTATTTGAAAAACAATAATAGATTATTTATTTCTTCTGAGTATTAGAACTAGTTTGCTATTTTAAGATCACTATTTATACCTCTCTCTCAATTTCTTATAACTGTAAAGCAATGGTATACTTTATGCAGGTCTCACATATGGTGCCTATAAAAATCATGTACAAATAGGTGGTTTATTTAAATGACTCAGATCTTGGGGAAGGGAACATGGAAAATCCTAGTAGTCCCTTTGCTTAAAGTTAATGCTTTCTCAATATCTTTTAAACTAGAGAAATATTTCTGTCATGAATCTAACTTCCTATTTTATTGAGAGTATTTTTCTTATTCATACTTACTCTTAGGCCCCTTATATGGCCTCTTAGAATTTTCAAAGCTCTATTAGATTTAAGAAAAAAAAGGACAAACTTTGTAATATGCAAAAAGAAAAAAAGAAAAATAGTAGTTTTGATGAATTTTAGAGGCTCCGAGAATAATTTTTTAAAGTCAACTTATTTATAAAAATCTACTTTAACACATTTTAAAAATCTATGCACTTTCTTCAAAAGGTTGTGTTGGACTGTGTCAGAAACATAGACCTAAGAGTCAAAAAATTTGAGTATAATTCTTACCTCCAGGAAATACTGGCTATAAGATTTGCACAAGTTTTTTTAAGTTTCCAGAAAATGACTTGAAGATAAATATAATCAGTACTATTATATAAATACTAGAGGCCTGGTACACAAAAATTTGTGCACTCGAGGGGCCCTCAGTCTGGCCTGTGCCTTCTTGCAGTCTGGGACCTTACAGGGGATGTCCACTTGCTGGCTTAGGCCTGTTCCCTGGGTGATCAGGCTTAAGCTGGCAGTCAGATATCCCTTTGGTAGCCTAGAAGCCCTCGGGGGTGTCCACTTGCCAGTGAGGAGCAGGCCTAAGCTAGAGTCGGACATCCTTAGTGCTGCTGAGGAGGCAGGAGAGGCTCTCACCACCACTGCTGTGCTGGCAGCCGTCAGCCTGGCTTGTGGCTGAGCAGAGCTCCCCTGTGGGAGTGCACTGACCAGTAGGGGCAGCTCTTTCATTGAATGTCTGCTCCCTGGTGGTCATTGTGTGTCACAGTGACCAGTCATTCCCAGTGGTTCTGCTGTTAGGGTTAATTTGCATATTACCCTTTCATTATATAAGATAGAGGCCTGGTGCATGGATGGGGGCTGACTGGTTTGCCCTGAAGGGTGTTCTGGGTCAGAGTGGGGTCCTGCTGGGGTTCCTGGCCAGCCTGAGTGAGGGGCTGAGGGCCGTTTTCAGGCTGGCCACAGCCCCTTAAGGGTGAGGGTCCCTGCTGAGCTGCCTGGCCAGTCTGGGTGAGTGGCTGGTGGTTGTTTGCAGGCTGACCACAGTCCCTTTAAGGTGAGGGGTCCTGCTGGAGTGCCTGGCCAGTATAGGTGAGGGGCTGGTGGCTGTTTGCAGGCTGACCACAGTCCCTTTAAGGTGGGGGGTCCTGCTGGAGTGCCTGGCCAGTATAGGTGAGGGGCTGGTGGCTGTTTGCAGGTTGACCACAGTCCCTTTAAGGTGGGGGGTCCTGCTGGAGTGCCTGGCCAGTATAGGTGAGGGGCTGATGGCTGTTTGCAGGCTGGCCAAGCCCGCAGCAGGAATCCTCACCCCATGAGGTTGGGGCCATCCAGAGTGAGGGGATGATGCCTATTTGCAGGCTGGCCACAGCCCCCAAAGACCCAACCTCCCAGTGAGGCTGGCTAGAAGCAGGTATCTGGGGTTTATTTATCTTCTATAATTGAAACTTTGTTGCTTTGAGCAGAGGCCACATCCTGCCTAGGCAGGCAGCTTCCTCCATTGCCGGGGCAATGAAGCCTCCTGTTTGCTCTAGCTCTGTGGCTGCCTATCGCATTCTTGGTTGGGTTAATTTGCATATAGTCACTCTGATTGGCTGGTGGGTGTGGCTTGGGATGTAGCAGAGTGACACAATTAGCATATTACTCTTTTATTAGATTAGAAGATAAATATAAGATAAATATATATTTATCTCTAAGAAGATAATACAGACATTAGTTTTAAGAATAACATATATCCTGGTTCTAACATATATTTAAGAACTTTGTATATTTATATTTTAATATAAATATTATGTGTAATGATTTCCAAATGGGTGTAATATGAACAAAATACCCCTGGCTTTTGTTTGTCTACTATAAATCCATCAGTTTCTCTCTTTAGAAATATAGCAAGAATACACTTTGTCAATGATTTAAACAATTGGCAAAATCAGATTCAACAAATGTATAATTTACCAAAACTATTAAAAATATCTTCATTACTTTATTGACATAGAGGATCATATATACTTTCACCTTTAGTTTCTTTAAAGTGTTTGAGTGTTAGGAGGAATAAGTGCTCAGTCTTGCCATTCCTGAATGTGAGCCATTGTATTACAATCTCTAGAGATAAATCTTCACTGTGCCTGATGCTTTTTCCATTTTTGTGTAAAATAATACAATGGTAGAATTTTTACATAGTTATGTAATTCACTTAAAAGTAAGGAATGGTTTTATTTAAATATATATATATATATATATATATATATATATATATATATATATATACATACACACACACACACACACACATACATATATATTCCTATATATTAGAATTGAATAAAATGGTTTAACACATCTGTTGATAAAGATATGACTTTTTAAACTAAATCAAAAATATCAACATCACATAAATATATACTGAAAATCTGGTCTCACCAAAGCACACTCTGTTGACAGGCTGGCATGCCTGGATGCCCACCATGTCTGCTATGTCTGAATGAAGGGATTTTGATATCTGGGAGACGTGATCCTGGCTGACCAAGGCGTCAATCATTGCTGAATCCAGGATCTCTCTATTCCATGAGAATATAAATGCCTGAACAACATAAACTGTGACCTTTGGATAATTACTCTTCCTCACCCCCATTACCTAGAACAGAATCTGAAACATAGTGGTGTTCAAAAGTAAATGTCTGAGTGAGTGAGTAAGTAAGTGACTGAATGAAAGAGATGAAGAGAGGAAACCAATTATGAATTTTATGTGTGAGGAATGAAGGAAAAGGTTGAAATGTGAGACCTCTTGATGGCTGTTTTAGGTTGGGTTCCTCCCAAGGTAATCCCTGAGATATGATTTGAGTGCAAGTATTAATGTTGAAAAGTGATCCCTTTAAATACTGTACAGGTGGGACTTTAGGAGAGAGAGCCCGGGAAGGCAGCCAACAAAGTGTGACAAAAGATATCTGGACTTTAATGCTGATGTGAAATGGGGAGATTTTCAGATTGAAAAGAAAGGAATGACAGAGAAAAATTGATACGTATTAGCATAAAATGTTTGGAGAACAGCAATAGATTGGTGAGCCCAGTCTACACAAACAGTAGAGAAACAACTAGGGAATGAACAGTGAACATTAACAAATCAGAGACCTAGTGCATGAAATTTTTGCACTCTGGGAGGAAGGAGGCCCTCAGCCCAACTTTCACCCTCTCTAATCTGGAACCCATCAGAGGACATCCCTTTAACATCCAGGACTGCTGGCTCTCAACCACTCGCCTGTCTTCCTGCCTGATTGCCCCTAACCACTTCTGCCTGCCTGCCTGATCACCCACTAACCACTCTCCTGCCAACCTGATTGATGCCTAACTGCTCCCCTGCCAGCCCAATCGCTCCCAACTGCCCTACCCTGTCAGCCCAGTCACCCCCAACTGCCATACCCTGCCAGACTGGTTGCCCCCAACTGCCCTCTCCTGCTGGCCTGATTGTCTACAACTCCCCTTTCCTGCTGGTCATCTTGTGGTGGCCCACATCTTGTGTCCACATCTTGTGTGAGGGTGTGATGGTCAATTTATATATTACCTCTTTATTATATAGGAATGTCTTTCATAGAATGCTAAGAAATTTTATCTCTATGGGAGCCTAGTGATAGATACTTTTATGTAAGCAGGAGATGTTAATAGATCTGATATCCAGAGTAGTTTGGTGTAAATGTGGAGAATATCAAAGAGACTGCAAAAAAAGAATGAAGGATTGAAGATAGGGAGATAAATTAGGAAAATGTCACAGTGGACCAAGTACCATAATTCAGGCTGAAAGTAGGCCTGAAAATGGAGAAGGGTATTTCTGATAAGATATTGATAGGTTTTCTTAACATGTATTGGAAGAATTTGTGACAGTTCCAAAATACCCATTGCTTCTATGGTTTGGAGAAAAAATATCAGGATGCCTAGGCTTTCAGCAGGATTTGCATCCTGTATCTCATTATTTCAGAATTCTACTAGATTTTTGCTACTCAAAGTAAATATAGAATCTCATGCCCCACCCAAAACCTACTGAACAGAATCTTCATATGTAAAAATATTTTTTGTTGATTTTTAGAGAAAGAATAAAGATTAGGGTTAGAGACCAAGAGACACATCAATCAGCTGTCTCCTGCATGTCCATTACTGGGGAGTAAGCCTGCAACCCTGGGCATATGCTCTGACCAGGAATTGAACCAGTGACCTCTTGGTTCATGTGCCAATGCTCAACCATTGAGCCACACCCTCTGGGCCAGAATCTTCAATTTAAGCGATGATTAATAAGCACATTAAAGTTTGAGACACATACCACCATATAACAAAATTAATTTCTCTACATAGGTTTTGGGAAGTCCAGAACCAGCGTGGTCTTTGAGACTTTGACAAGACCTACTTAGGTAGAAATGTAGTATGCCTTTGTGTAAAATAACCCTGTATATGACTAATATTCTGTTGGCCATGCCATGACAATGTTTTGATTGTGAATGTTTTTGTGTGCTTTTTATTGATATTAGAGAGAGAGGAAGTGAGAGGGAGAGAGAGAAACATTAATGTGAAAGAGAAACATCAATTGGCTGCCTCCCATACGCACCCTGAGTGGGGACCAAACCCACTACCTTGACCTTTTGGTGCATAGGACACTGCTCAACCTTGACCTTTTGGTTCATAGGACAATGCTCAATCAACTGAGCAACACTGGCCAGCACTTGATGGTGAATAGTTTTTAATCTCCTAACCCATGATTGCAGATTGAGACAGAATCAAAATTTATAGTTCTTTTGTAACTTTCACCTCTACCACATCTGCAAAATTATGAACTGTCCATGTCAAAAAAACAGCTCTAGCCAAACAATAATAATAATAGTGAAAATTAAACCAAAAATAAACTGCCTTTACCAAAACCAACAACCAAGAAACCAAAGCTCCAAATAATTTCTCAGAAGAAATCCATGAATTCCCTGGATGATCTAATGTGCTAAATCCACCAGAAATGCTATTTACTCTTTATATTCCATTTGATTCTTCTGGGAACATACAATCTTATATATAGCCTTCTTCATGTTACTTCTACAAATGCAAAAATAATAGTCTTTTACTTTTTATTGTTCTTGGGTACTTGAACTCATTTCCCATTGATATTTCAGGAGATATATATATATATATATATATATATATATATATATATATATTCTGAATAAGCCACAGCCCAGCTATATTATTTACACAGTAAGCTTACCTGTTGTGTCTGACAAAGCAATGAAGGCCCATCAGTCTGCACTTTAGTCAAGTTCTTTGAAAAATTGTGAAGAAAACAAAACTGAGCTCACAATTTAGTTATCAAAAAAAAAAAAAAAACAAACAAACACAAACCCCATAGATTCAAACTACATTGTAATTAATCTTTCTAGTATTAAGAGATTTCACTCGCTGGGAAGAGCTGACAATGGGTATTTCTGAAATTTTCTGAAATAAAGCACCATTTTCTCAGTGTTACCTATATTCTAGAAAATGAAAAATGAGATGGGAAAATGATAATTATTTTCTAAGCAAGAATTTTTCTCACAAATTTGCCTGAAAATGTCTAGTCATAAAAATTTGTTGGATAGTAATGAGACAGATTGAAAGAGTTTCCTTTAAATTTAGTAGCCCTGTGTTCACAGCAGCACAATTCACCATAGCTAAGATTTGGAAACAGCCTACGTGCCCATCAGCAGATGAGTGGATTAAAAACTGTGGTACATCCAAACAATGGAATACTTCGCTGTGGTAAAAAAGAAGAAATTCTTACCATTTACAACAGCATGTATGGAACTGGAGAAATTGTGCTAAGTGAAATAAAGCAGTCAGAGAAAGATAAATATCACATGATCTCACTCATTTATGGAATATAATAAACAACATAAACTGAGGAACAAAAACAGATCCAGACAGAGAAGCATCAATCAAATGCTCAAATCTCAGAGGGAAGATAGGGGAGGGTGGTGTTAAAAGGGAGAGATCGACCAAAGGACTTATATGCATGCATATAAGCATAAGCGGTGGACACGGACATCAAAAAAGTGAGGACATGAGCGGGGAAAGGGGGGACAATGGGGGGATAAGGACACATATGTAACTCCTTAATCAATAAAGAAAAAAATGAGAAGAGCCTGGATTCACTTCACTTATTTAGCTTTGTTATTTGAGGACAACTTACATAAGAATATTTAATCATTTTTTGTCTTAGTCAGTATCTGAGTTTGTTCTTGAGGTTCCAACCTTATTTTTAAATTACGCATAACTGATTCCACAGAAAGGTTTGGCTGAGAACCCATAGAATTTTTGCTTACTTCACTTTTGTTGAACAAAATCCAGAATTTTAGTCAAGAAACATTAAATATTAATCACATGTGAATGGAATCATTAAAATTCCCTTACCTTTCAAAAAGCAGATCATTATGGAAACATAAGAAGTGAGCTCACTTGATAATCTTTACAATTACACAAAAGCAATTACTTTCATAAGTCTTTGAGACTTTGAGACTTTTTAACTGTTACTTAAAGAGCATATTGGAATATTTGAATGTATTATGTTGTGCTATTATAGATGTGACTTGTGAATTGAAAAAAAAAACACCATGTTTTCTGACACAAGACTCAGAAATTTTTATTTCCAGCATGAATAGTTTATTTGTTTAAATATTAACAGTTGTAATTATATTCTTCACATGGCAAGTAGAGACCTTTTTGCTGAAATATAAATTCCAGTATAGTTTCTTAGTTATTACACTCTTAACTTTATAGAAAATTAGAGGAGAAATTCATATTTTATACTGCAGTTAAGAACAACTGGTGGCAATTTAAGGTGAGCCCGTTCAGGAAAAATACCTAAACAAATCCCTTTCTAAATTATTATTGCCTTCCTCCTTCCTTTTCTTGTAACCACTTCTCATCTCTGACTTTGAAACCCAACAGTTTAAACTTGGTTCTTATTGCAGTGGGCTAATCCCTTTCATAAATCATGCTCAAGAGCTGAAATAATTTGCACATCATTTAAAGAGTATTTGCTTTGAAATATTCACCTCAAGCCCTTTTGTATATCCCTTCTCTCTGAAGATTTGTAGTATTTGTTTTGTTCTCTGAGGTATAAAAGACCTGGATAAACTTTATTCCTGTTGTTTCAAGATTAGTTAACGAAAATGCATATTAATTCAGCAGGGACTGGCTCAAACCTCAGTCAAGATGATCATACATACGCCTCTCGAGGATAGCAAAGTACAAAATGTCAGTCTCCAAATCTCCTTGGACTTGCTCAAAAGAGCATTGAGGGATTTAAATTTCCAGAATATGTCTACAAATGTAGTTTCTTTGTTGTGGAGAACAGGAGTATACTGATTGTTTTTCCCCAGAAAATTGATTCTACTTTGTATTTGAAGAAAAATTAAGCTGTCTACAAAGTGGCTTTTCAAAAATACAGAGAAAAACGGCCACAGGAAAGGCAAATTCAAAGCTAAAAACTAAGAACACTACATTTTATATTTATTTAATTTCAAACCTCAGATCCTCAAATAAAGTTTAACAGTAGAGCCCTAGCTTGCTTGGCTTGGTGGACAGAGCGTCAGCCTGCGGACCGAAAGGTTCCAGGTTCGATTCCAGTCAAGGGCACATGCCTGGATCAATCCCCACTGGGGAGCATGCAGGAAGCAGCCAATCAATGATTCTCTCTCATCATTGATGTTTCTGTCTCTCTCTACCTCTCCCTTCTTCTCTGAAATCAATAAAAATATATTTTTTAAAAAAAATTTAACAGTAGAACATCATTTTTCTAAAAACAAGTAGACCTCATAAACTCAGAAGTTAACGTATTGATATTCAATGACACGTTTACGTGTATAAACTCAAACGTTAGTTTGCTGGTAAGCTCAGGGGGGGAAATGCCAATGTCTCAAAAACAAAAATAAAACACTATCTGTTTTCTATGTTAAGAGGTGCACTGTTCTTTTCTTAAACTGAAAATGACCATAAACTTTGGCACTTAAGTGCTTATCCGGAAATGACTAAGTGGATTCGGGGATAATAAATCACTCGCATGGATCCAGCCACCCACAGTCTTGTTCCACTTCTCTTCTTTACAAGTGTAGTAACAGACGTTTCCCCAGTCCTCAGGGTGCCAAACTTTGCACCATTAGGAAAATCTGCAAGTAGCTTGATTTATCTTCCTCACTCAGTTAGCTAAGACCCAACTAAGTAAAAACCAGCAGGAATGAACTTGACTTGTTAAACTTTTTTAATAGGGAGATGCAACAATTCCAACTTTCTCCCTTTGCCGTTTCAGTTTGCATTGGATGGGAAGCCCCTTGTGAAAAATATTCAGATGAGGTCTCAAATTATAGGTGCATGGCTGGATGATGCTGACTCTGGGTTTTCATTATACACAGAGGATTGTCTGCTGTTTGCAATTAATCCAGACACAATCCTCTTGGTACTTTGGGAAGAATGTGGAAGAAATAGCTATTTTATAAGTTGTAAACTCCTAAATTACCCTAAATTAGCGACACTATTAATTGGACATTTAGATATAGATAGGATCTGCTTATTGTTTAGTCTCATCTTTCCCTGATGGAGAAATCAATTAAATATTTAGGATGTGGAATACCTTCCAGGTTGGATAATGCATTTCATTTAAATTATGGTTCTCCAATCTGAAACATTAAAGGGGATCTTAACGGATGGAAGCACATTACTATCTCTTGGATTGGGTGCATTAACACTTTAAAAATGAATGTGCTTCCCAGAATTTCCTATTTGTTCCACCAGCTGCCTGTCGATGTGCCAGATAAACAGTTTAAGGATAAGTATGTAAAAGATGTATGTGTAACATTCTGTGTGCTGAGGTGCACCCTTGCAGGGAAAGTCTCCTAGTGTGGCCCCTCTGGGGGATTTTTATCAATAGCTGAGCAATCTAAAATGAGAGGGCTCATTTGATCATGGGAAAGTGGGAGGGAAAAACCAATCAAGAAAAACAATTAGTCCTCTCACAAAGAGTCTGTGTTTCTCATTTTGTATCATTTCTTCGTAAAATTTGACTTAAGGAATAACTAAAAATTATCACAAGAAAATATTGGGACAATATGGTAGATTTAGAAATAAGCTTTCCCATTATAAAAATGTTTGGCAGGAAGATAGTCATTTGATTTTCACTCAAGGACTATCACTACGCCAACTTTATGAAAATAATTATAAGAACAAAGCTCTCATGCCTTCCACCGCGCCCCCCCCCCCATGCTACAGAAGTATGAGATAGAATAGCAAATATATTGGACTGCTTACCAGGCTGTAGGCTTTGTTCTGAGCAGTGTACATGTTCTCTCTCACTGAATCCTCTCAATGTTATAAGGTGCAGTGATACTGTACCCTTATTCCCATTTTACCTATTGGGAAATTGAGGTGCTCAAAGATTAGTCAGTGTGCTCAACGTTACACAACTAAGAAATGGCAAAGTTAGAACTCAAAACTAAACATTTGTACTCCACAGCTGGAACCTAACCATTGTTCTGTGAGTCTTCTGGATTCTGGAGTGAGGCCAAATGTCTCTGCTACTTACTAGCTCTGAGCCAGTTACTTAACCTCACTTAGCTTCTGTTTTATAATCTGGAGAATGTCAATAACAATAGTACCTACCTCACCGAGTTGTTTGGAAGCATAAATCAGATTACATATGTGGTGTTTATAGCAGCATTTGGCACAATGTAAGCACTCAATAAATGTTAATAATAACATTAGTACACATATCCTATTTTCTCCCATAGTACTTTGAAGAGTCTTCTGAATTTGGTTAAGAAAAGGTTACCATGGAGATAAATGATTGAAATCTCTAGAGATTAACAAATTTTCAAAATTTCTTTTAAAGTTTATTGAGGGAAATAGTATATTGAATGACTTACAGAAGATTGAATGACTTACAAACTTCCTGAACTGAGTAAGACATTCATCCTCATTAGTTTCCATTTAGAAAAGTCCTGATTCAGTTGACATAAATATATTATATTAGCTTACTTAGAGAAAACAAATTTATCCAATCATAAAAGAGATGCTGAAGATAGGGGTCAATTTCTTTGTTTCTAGAGGCAGACTACTTATGCCAAATCTGATAGAACACATGCTTCAGTGCATTTGCCTTGCTTCGGGAGACAGCAGAAAATTCAGCTCACTGGTATTATAATTATATAAATTGGATGGTCATATTAAGGAAGTTAAGCACTGGCAATAGAATATGAAATTACAAAGTTCAATGAAGTTTCAGGAATTTAACTGGAAAAAAAATTACTTATCAGCATGTTGAGGGGGAAATAAACAGAAAAGGAACAAGTTGATCCTTTCAAAGTTGGGTGGAAAGAATGTTCCAGAAGCCTTCCTTTCTAATCACTGTCATTGAGAGGGCCTGAGGCCTCTTATTTGTTAGTAATTGATACCTAGCCTTCAGGCTCAAATACAAAAGACACGGTTATTTAAAGGGCTTGTCAAGAAAGTGAGGAATTAGAGTTCCTTTTTTTGACCCAGGCTTTCACTACTGTGGAAGTTCATTGTAAACCAGGGGTGAATCATATGCAGATACTTTCACCCTTCCAATGTATTAGGATTCAGATGCACTACCCTCTTTTCCCATCCATAGTTTCAGTTACCCATGGTCAACTGTGGTCCAAAAATATTAAATGGATAAGTTCAGAAACAACCAATTTACAAGTTTTTAATTGTGTGCTGTTCTTAGTAGTGTGATATAATCTTGTTTTATCCGCCTCTGTCCCTCCCAGGATGTGAATCATCCCTCTTCCAAAATATCACTCTGTATACACTGCTCATGGATTAGTCAGTCACTTAGTAGCGGTCTTGGTTATCAGAATGACTATTTGGTGTTTGTGCTTGTGTTCAAGTAATCCTTACTTTATTTAATAATAACCCCAAAGCCATTCACATAACTTTTATTACAGTATATTATTGTAATTGTTCTATTTTATTATCAGTTATTATTATTAATATCTTGTGCTTAATTAATAAGTTAAACTTTGTCATAGGTATGTATGTATAGGAAAAAAACATGGTATAGGAAAAAACATATATAGGGTTTGATACTGTCTGTTGTTTCAGGCATGCATTGGGGGTCTTTTGAATGTATCTCCCTATTTAAAACCATCAGAAATGTGCTTCATTTGGTTGGGAGAACAGCATGATCAGCAACCACTCTATATTTCTTTGTTTCATTATTTGGAATTAAGCTCCTCATCTACTCTTAAGCTCTGCTTTCCTTCCACTGAACACATAAAAAGGAAAGAACTGAAAAGGAATGGGGCTCAAGCCCAGTCACAGAGACTAGCCAATGAACTCTGAAAACCAATGAAGAACCAGGATACACAGAGCCAGGATACATTTCTTACCTTTATAATGTAGACAAATTAAAAATTTCTTTGTGTAATAATGTGTTAACAATATAAATGGATTACTCAGATTAAAATGATCTATATCTGAGGACTGAGGGAAGACAAAATAATCTCTAGAAACCTAGAATCTATATTTGGTGTCTAAACAAAGATAATGTAAAACTCTAAGAAACTAGAGTAGTAGGAGTAAGCACTCAGTTCATACATCCCTGCCACAGACATTTGTGAGAAGTTGTTTTGTTCATGCCCTGTTTGAAGCACTAAAATTGAATAGGTTCCAAATATTTTCAATTCTACATTGACAAAGAGTGTTTATGATCATATTTAATAGATATTTCCTATTCTCTCACAATAATTTAATTTAATGAAATACTGTTAAGATATGCCTTCTTGATTTTATCAACAAAATAAATCTAGTGACAACTGGTTATATATGCTTTTGGCAAAGTACCTTGCTCATATTTATATTTATATCTAACATTGAATTTATTAGAAATTTTGCATTCACATTAAGGATAAATTTCCATCTATGGTCCAGGTAAGACCATGGTCCCTGGTCTACTAAGAGCTTAAAGGGAAATTTAATAAATTGAAATGCTGCAAGCTTGAATCCTGATGTCTTTTTTCCAGTATTCTAGAGGCCGGAATTGTACCCTACCTTGCCCTAGAAATAAGACTCTGTCACTTTTCAGTAATAGAAATAGTTAAGTGACCTAGAGCCCTAGAAGCAAGCACTACCTTTAATTCCAGTTTGGGGCCAGCTCACCTGGTTGTCTAGCTACAATTTAGTGATGAAAAGCATTGATCTGAGAGGCAGAGGAGGGCCTGGGAAAAGTCTTGGCCCTGCCAATACCATCTGCATGGCCTAGGCAACACTTTCTCATAGATTTGCAGTAAGCACTAAGTCACCGTCCCCAAAAATGCTTCGAACTCTGCGTGGAATAGAGTCAGTGCTCTAGAAATGCTAGTTATTCATATTGGAGACTTCTATTCAACCAGTAACCCTAACAGTCTATATTACCTACATAAATTTAAAAACAAAATGGTAAAAATATAAACCACAGTGTGGCAAATTAATTGGAGAACTTAGGATAATTACAAATGAAATAGTAATTTAAAAGTTTCCATTGTCTTTAAATTAAATATATTAGGTAATGGTATAAAGTAAAAATATATAAAGTGATATGGCTAAATTACTTCCAAAAAGTTAAATTATTTTTTCCCCATGGGGAAAGAATTTTGATCAATATTTCCATGTTAATAAAAATATATAAACATCAGATGTGCCATGTGCTGTACTAAGCCATGGTGTGTATTTTCTTATTTCTCATCTTTAAAATACCCTATATTATAAGAATATTTTTATATTCATTTACAGAGTAGGAAACATAAGTATTTTAGTTTTGTAGCCCAGACTTAAGCAGTTTAACTCAGAACACATGTTTCATCTTTTGAGCTTTGAACAACTTTGTTTTTATTTTTTCTTGCCTTTAAGTTTTACTTGTTAATATGTATAAATAATTACATTGTGAAATGATTTTTGTGCATGTGTTTTGAAAGATGAAGAGATCTTTATTCAGATATAAATGTGTGTGTGTGTGTGTATAATATAAAAATAAATTTTAAGGGCCATATTGACAGATGGAAAAAGCACAAATGTCAAAGAGAGTTGATTTATAAAATAATATATAAATAACAAAAATTAAATTCTAACATTTATTGATTTAACAGATGGTGAGTTAAAAAGTAAAAACAAAATCTTAGAATGTAATTTGATTTTTTAAATTAGTGAGATTATTTTATGAACTTGTTCAGAAGTTTGTTTTCTCGTTATATTTTTAAAAACTCTAACCTTTACGTTTCCAAATAAATAGCTTCATTCATTTAACAGTTCCAGTTTAGAAAGGTGCATATGTACACATATTTAGTATTATAATACAAAATATAATTCCAGATAAATATCCATATGCTTACAGTGGAGATAAAAACATATTTTACATATTTGTATTATTGGTTAATAATATACGTTAAGCTTTGTATCCTAAGTACAAATACTACACATTACTTTTAAATATACCACATGGCATTTATTATCAATCATATATTAAAGCCACAAAAAATTTACAAATGCAGCAATTATAAAAGAATGCAATCTGGTAAGAACTGAAATATAATAAAAATTGGTATTGATAACAAGATATTAAAGAAAATGACCAAAGTCACTTGTTAATTAAAACAACATCCCCTTCAATTGCTTTTGTTCTAAGGAGTAGTCCAATAAATAATCTTAATAGTATGCAACCAAATAAATATTCAGAGGCAAATGATTTTGGAATTAAAAAGAAAGTAAAGCAATTCTTAATTCAAAAAATATTATTATAAGTAAATACAACTAAAGAAATCTAAAAGGAGAAATGTTAAAAGTAAGGAAAACCAATTAATTAGAAAATAAAAAATTATTTGAACTGAAAGGTAGTTCTTTGGAAATTAAATAATCTTATTAAGAATTATTAATAAAATTACTGAAAATATAAGTTAAAAGATCATAAAGCATAATTAAAATATAAAGCAGGTACAAAAGTTAAATCTCAAGGTAATAATAGTATATAAAATTTTTATATATGGGAAACCAATGTAACAGGTTATTTTTGGAAATATAGTCAAAGTAACTCAAGAAATTCAGATTTCCAAATATATTCTTTCTAAAATCTGCCTCAGAAAATAATAATAAATAAACAAAACCAAACAACTAAATCTGTTTCAAAAATGTTCCAGATCTAAAAATTTACTACTCATCAGCAATGTCAATTTTCTAAAGAACAGGTAAATTTCATGTTATTTTGAAGCGTACAACTAACCAATGAGAAAAATCTTAAAATATATGTTTTGTATAACCTAGATTAAAGCAACAGAGAGCATGCCACCACCACTGCAGCCACAGCTGCCATGAGCAGCAGGGTGGGCAGCACAGCAATGGAGAATAAATATGACAGAGTTTCAATACTGATTTTCCAAGAAGTTTATCTCAGAAGTCAGCTCTGAAGTTCTGCACACATCTGACTTCTTAAGCTTGCCTGTTAGTTATACCATACTATATATTGAAAGACTTGTTAAATAACTGTTAAATATGTGAAGGAATCCTGTCTAATAAAAGAATAATATGCAAATTGACCATCACTACAACACACAAGATGGTCTCCCCCATGTGGACACAAGATGGCCACCACAAGATGGCCTGCAGGGGAGGACAGTTGCAAAGGGGGGAGGGCAGGCCAGCAGAAGAGGGCATTTGGGGGGGGGACCCAGGCCTGCAGGGGAGAATAGTTGGGGGTGACCGGGCCAGCAAGGGAAGGCAGTTGGGAGCAACCTGGCCTGCAGGGAAGGCAGTTAGTGGCAATCAAGCCAGCAGGGTAGCAGTTAGGTATTGATCAGGTTGGCAGGGGAGTGGTTAGAGGTTGATCAGGCTGGCAGGCAGAAGCGGTTAGAGGCAATCAGGCAGCGGTTGGGAGCCAGCGGTCCTGGATTGTGAGTTGAACACCACTCGAGGGGCCCCAGATTAAAGAGGGTGCAAGCTGGGCTGTGGGACACCCCCCATGCACAAATTTCATGCACTGGGTCTCTAGTACATGATATAAAAGAAAAATATACCAAGCTAGCAATACCAACAGTGCTTAACTCTACATAATAAGGTACCACTGGTTTCTTTTATTATTTTGTTCTCTGTTATTTTTGTATCTTCTAAATTTTTCACAATAAATAAATGCTTATTTCCAAAATTAAAGTTTAAAAATATGGTATTATTGCAAAAAAATAAACATTTATAAGGACTGTATCTCACAAAATGCCTGCTATGTCATGTTAATGAATATTTGACTCTGTTCAAGTTTGAAAGTTTGAAACTCTTAGATCTGCTCACACCACTTTTCTCCCCCAAACTTCACTTCATCTTCACTTGTTTCAATAGATGATATATATATTAGTTTTGCTGCCATTACAGAAAATTATTTTTCCCCCAACACTAAAAGAAAGCAACTAAAGTAATGGAATTTATCTATAATGTAAGAACTTCAATAAATTCATCAGAAAAAAATTTAACTGACAAAAAGTTAACAAGTTTCTAGTGTCCATTTTCTTCAGCATAACCTACATATAGTATCTCTATCTAGAAAGAAAAGTTCAGTATTTGTAAAACTGAAGATGCTAGTTAATTCTGCTTCTGAATTGAGCTGTCTTCATCATGGTATATTAAACCAATATACTTTAATATTGGATCCAACAGAAGTGGAAGTTCACCTTTAAAAACGAACTGTTCTCAGATGCATGTGAAATGTAAAGATGGTGTGGTAATATGTATAGTATAAACTAGGATTGACTCATCATCTCCATTCTGCCAGGAATATTTGTTGTTTGCTTGTTGTTTTTATTATTCTTTTGTTTTGTGGTATAAGTTTACCATTACAAAAATGGCAGCCTAAAGTTTTTAACTCTAGAAAAAAAGCTTAAAAGGCTGCAAAGAAGAATGGTTCCTGGTCATAAAATGTCCTGCAAGGGCCTGATAGGAAAACCCAAGGCCTCACCCAATGTTGCATACACTTCACATTCCCAGACACATATACAAGAAAGAGTCCCATCCATCCATCCATCCATCCATCCATCCATCCATCCATCCATCCAGTTCTGTGCACTAGAGATATGATTATGAACAAATGAAATTAACTTACATTCTGTAAAAATGTCCCACATGTAAGACAATGCTTACCCTAAAATCATGGTCACATGCACTTTTACAAAAGATTAAAGTTAGACTAAAAAAGCACTATATAATGTAGGGTTCAATCAAAAAAACAGAGGAACTGCTAGTAGGAAGGGTAAACAGAAAGATGGATAGATGAACAGACAAAGATAGATAGATGATAGATTGGTAGATGATTAGATAGATAGATGATTAGATAGATAGATACATAGATACATAGATAGAGATGATAGATGGAGAAAGAGGAGAGAGAGAGAGAAAGAGAGAGAGAGAGAGAGAGAGAGAGAGAGAGAGAGAGAGAGAGAGAGAGAGAGAGAAGGGTTGGACTTACATCTTACATAATGGGATGGGCTAGCTAAGTAAGTCTGAAGTCCATAAGGGCAGTTGAAGGTCAGCACAGACTGGAACTCCCCAGGCAGGGGCTAATTGGAGTCTCTCGCCTCAGGGAAGGCATAAATCCTCTTTGAAAAAGCTCACCTGATTAGAACAGGCCTCACCTGATGTAATCTCTCCTGAACTGAAAGTCAAATAGATACTTTAATTTCTTCGGTAAAATCCCTTCACAGCAGCATCTAGATTGGTGTATGATTGAGTAACCAGGGTCTGTAGTTCAGCCTAGCAAGTCTGACATATTTAAAAGCCATCACAGGCACATTCACTTGCCCAACGTCACACAGTTTTCAAGTGTCTCAGCAATACTAGAATTAGCGCCCCTACTCCCAGTACATTCTGTGATGGTAGACCTGGAAGATACTTATACACTTCAATGTCCCGTTCATGAAGGCATCTTCTTTCAACAGTAAAATTTGTCTTCCAACCATGTTTCATCCTCCTTTCAAAAACCAGAATTAAGTGAGTTATAATGTTGGAATATCTATAAATGTAAATGTAACATATCAAGACCACTCATTTAGCTTTGATTTGGTGAGGGTGGTGACAGCCAAAGCCAGCATAGCTAGAACTTCTAGATTCTTAAATTATAGACTATTTTCTCTAATAAATAAGTTAAACAACCTCTTTTTAATTTATTACATTGATATTAGAAGAATAAAGATTAATTTATTTAATTATATTTATCTTAAAGGTGATTTGGTAAGTTAGACATAATTTGATAGAAATTAAGAATATACTGAAATTATATAATTGTATAGAAAATGGAGGTCTAAACAACAGAACAAATTGCACTAGTGATTGAGGACATACAACAACATAACCTAAAGTGAGTTTCTTATTAATATGTCAAGAAAAAGTAAAATTAAATATGTAACTTTCTATATATTCACGTAATTCTAGAAGCTATGCCTACTCTTGCCAAATAAATTATTTGTATTTCTAAATGTAAATAACAGAAATTTCTATGACAGTTTCTAGTCAAGACAATTTCTGACACAGTGAAAATAATATCATTAAGGCTAGTTTTGCTTCTTGCTACTGGTCAAAACATCTCAAGAAGTTTATGTTGGAGAACTGTGGGTTTTCTAGAGATTTTTATTAAAGGTTGAGGCCTCATAATGCTTCCTAGTTCTTAATTTTTTCATCACAGATAACATGATATCAAAATCCTATTGGCTTTCTTTGGATTTTTTACATCACCTTAAAACCTTTTATTGCGTAATTTTTCTTCATCTTATAAGAAAATTCTGTTCATTTGCTAGAAAGCAGTGATGTCATTTCCACAATCAAGTATTTTTTGAAACTAGTTTTACTTTTTAAAATGTTTTAAAAACCTTTCTTTTAAAAATAGTTCCTTAGATTAATGAATGTGTTTTACTTTTAAAATGTTATCCCATCACCCCCTCAACCCATTAAGATCCATCCCCCTTAACCCATTGCTATTTTCTTTCCCTCTTCCTTATTTCTCCCCTCACTAACCTCCTTCATTTTTTTTTTTTTTTGGTTCTGTTGCTTTCCATTAACATTGTTTAATACAATTGAATGAGCACTAACCAAAAAATTCAAGATGAAGAAAGGTGAAGGGCATGGCAGCGGGAGAGGGAAGGAGGAGCGGGAACAGTGGCCATTGCTGGCAGCCTTAAACTCATTTCTGCAGCTGGCTTTCATTTCCAGGGCTGAACAAAATTCTGTTTTATTAAGGTGACCAGAGAAATCAGAGAAAAGCAAGGTAATAAAATGACTACAGTCCATGACTCATGGGCTATAGCTATAATATTTACCTTTAATGTTATGAATATGGGCTACTACAAGTGTACAAAATCTAGGCACTGAAGGTCTTTATTGTGTTGATATCTGTATTTTTGGGTATGACTAACAGTATTTTGAAATCCCTAACTATGCATATTTTAGCAGAAAGCTAATGCTTTATGTTATTTTCTAGTTTAAAAATCTAAATGCTGATCTATTACATAATAAAAAATAATAAAAAGTTTGGAAATATAATTACATTTTAGACACTATTCATGTAAGGAAAAGTATAAATACGTTTTTCTTGTCACACTCTTTTTTGACACCTCAGCACATAAAAATTAAAAGCCACCTCTTGTTATGTTGGCAACAACGACATTCTAATTAGAGTCACTACCTCAATCTGTGCTTAGATATGACACTTCACATCATCTCGATTTCCACCACAGAGAGGACAGAAAATCCCTCACTTGCCTTGCATACTCTCTTTTAGGGATCTGTTTAACAGATACCCCTCCTTTGCCAATCAACAAACGGGCTCTTTGAGTAGCTATGACTTAATATGATACCTGAATTCTCTATTTCTCTTCATTCCACAATGGTTTTTGTAGATGATTTGTCTTTATTTGCCTTTGTTACACTGTCAGGGTGAAGGTGGGGGCAGGGACAGAGGCCTTGGTTGGGGGGGATGATAAAGTTATTCCAGGATCAAACTTTTGTTTTGATTAGCTATTGTACTTTCAGTCTGGGGTGGTTCCATGCTTCCATATAGAAGGACAATACATTTGGACCAAACAATACAGTGCAGTTTGGAAACACTTGGCTTCTATGGGCACAATCTGATTCTTCCCATATCTACTTTTTAAAAATGGTAAAAATCAAGCCAACCTTTTTTTTTCTAAAACAATGCAGTTTCTCAAGATTCATGGAAAAGACAGCTTGGGTTGAATTTCTTTTTTTAACTTGAGCGTATGATAAAAAAGAATGTGTGGTATAGATCCAGCATATATATTTGTTGAAGCACTCATTCATTGTGTTTTGAGTATTAATGGGAAAGAGTATTTTACACAAGGGGCTTTGTCTTCTGGCTTAATTCTTCAAATTCCTGACTCCTACTTCTAAATTCATAAATCAAGCATTTTCAGGCACAAAGCAGGTAATTGAGGAGAGCCATTTGCTGGGTAATTCCATCCTCTCTTTTGTGTGTACATTTGCAAATGTAAGGATTTGCATCTGTGTAGACACCCTTCAGAGGCTTGTCTATCCTCAGGTTGTTTTTAGACATCCAGGAAGTTTCTTTGTAAAACTCTCTTTCTGTGATGCCAGATGGTTGATGCCACCCTGCGACACCACATTTTGAGCAAGGAGGATCAGTTTAGCAGGTAGATGAAACAACACCCATTACAATTATTGTCACATCTCCCAGTGCAGTAATGGCAAAATGTACTTCTCATCACATGTTCATTCCAAACACAAAAATGAGTAAAATTGATGTGGTTTTCCCTTTACACCAAGAATTGAGCACAGCTGCTCCCTTACAAATGTTAAAAGGAAAAGGAAAAGATAATAACTTTAATTTCTCATGTTTCTCAGCATCTCTTAGAAAAATAGCTTCGTGATACATGGCTCAGTGGCCTGAAAATACCTACTCCTTTTCACACTTTTAAGCCCAGTTTTCCTTCATATCTATAGATATAATCTATAGATATAAAAGCCTAAGTAACCATTACGATGGAATGACTGGAACAACTGGTCGACCAGTTGTTATGATGTGCACGGGCCACCAGGGGGCAGATGCTCAACACAGGAGCTGCACCCTGGTGGTCAGTGGGCTCCCACAGGGGGAGCACCACTCAGCTAGAAACTGGGCTCATGGCTGGCTGGCGAGGGCAGCTGTGTCAGTGGGAGCCTCTCCCAACTCCACATCAGCCCTACTGAGCAGCGGCAGCAGGTGCAGTGGGCTGGGATGGGTGCCAGCAGCGTGGCACCCAGCCCCAGTTTAGGCTCTTCCCTGAGCACCTGCCACTGGGATCAGGCCTAAACTGGCAGTCGGACATCCTCCCAGTGGTCCTGGATTTCAAGAGGGCACAGGCCAGGCTGAGTGACTCCCTTCCCCCTTCACCTTGAATTTTGTGCACTGGGCCTCTAGTTACACTATAAGAGCAGGAAGATTTTAGCAAACATAGAGACTTGGGGATCTAAAGAAAAGAATCTGAAAACTTGATCTAATGCCTAGTCATGCTGTTCAATTATTCCATGATTCTTTTTCAGTCTTTTGTTTAATCACTACCCTATACCATCCATTAACCTTGTCTGAAAAAAAGGCTAGCAGCTATATGCATGACATTAAGTAAAGAGGAACATTTTAAATGCTTGTTAGATTTTCCATATGTTTTTCTCTCATAAAATTAAAATGCATTGACCAGATAAGTGATAGTAGTTGGCTTTGGATTATATAATCTTCAGAGAATTATATATTCAATAAATTTTATGTTAACATAACAAAATAGGCATTTCTTACTAGATTTAAAAAAACTTAAAATAAATCCTGGGTGTCCAAAATTATTGTTTTCCTCAATCAAAAGACTTGGTTAGAAATTCCCTGAAGCCATGTTCAGAACACAACATGGACCTAACACATAATTCAAATTACTTGCTTTTTCCACTTGGGCTCACAGATCTTATAGACACAGCTCTTTTAAAAGAAGAACAAGATTTTCATGGAAAACATGAATTATACAGTCATTTTATTGAGTCTTTATTGCTAATGTACATGGGGTTCAGAACCATAATGACGATATTGAGCACTTAAGTCATTAGGCTGTCATATTACAGCAAAATTATTTGTACTATATAATCATTGTTTCCTTTTTTATATTACACAGATCTAAGTTCAGTTCATCCATCGTTGCCATTACAGTACTACTTTGTTGTTGTAAATACCTATTTTTTTTTGATGATTTGAGTATGTTCATTGTAGTTCAAGTTCATGTTTGTTGGACCATTGCTTCCTTAAGGCTAGGGAACATGATGGAGGAAAGTTTGCAATCAATCTGCCTCATGGTGTCTTGTTTGATTATGTATTGCTTCACTGTGTCAATTGCTATATAGTTTATATTTTAGGTACTTGTATACACATTAAAAGTTCAAGGTGAAAGGAGACCAGTTTCTTTTCTTTTTTTTCTAGCAAACCTTTCCATCATAGTTATCATATTTAAAAGATGCCCTTTTCCTTAAAATTAAAGTGAAATTCAGTTTTTATTCAACCTTTTTCTTTAGGGACTTTAAAGATGAACACATTTACATAATCTCTGGTGATTAGTTGCAATAAGGACAAAATAATTTGGGAAGAAAGGTAAAGCTGGACCTGAAAATCTCAGCTGAAATCACTTGTGAGCATAAGGGAAACATGACTTTGGTTTTGAGAACTGGGTCCTGGGTTCCATAAGCCTTTCAGAAATGAATATTGATTATTTTTATTCAACTAATCAAACTGCTTTCTCAGAATCACTTTGTTTGTATTCAATGTCTTAATGGATTGCTTGTTATATTGTTAAATCCTAGGGATTATAGCACAATATTGCTCACCTGGCCAATAGAATTTTATTAATTCCTTTGTGTGTGTGTGTGTGTGTGTGTGTGTGTGTGTGTGTGTGTGTGTGATATGTAAAAGTCAGGAGATGTACACACTTCTGTGCTTGAATAATTTTTGACTGAGATTACATGAATTAATTATTATTCTAGGAAATGGCATATAAGCAAAATCAGTAGTGTATTTAAATCATTGTACAGCCATGCCAGCTAAATATATGGCAAGTGAAAGCAAAGCCAAACTTTGAATTGAACAAAACCAATGTATCCTGCAGTCAAGTCTACACTAATCTGAGTGTGTCTCCAACTTGTCTCCCCAGAACAAAACTGTGATTTGGAGAATGCATTGTAGACTATACAGTGCCTAACCCTCTATTAAAATAGATAATTTGAAACGTATCCTTTGTGAGAAAGTAAAGTTTTTATTTTGCCACGAGTTTTCAAAAATAAAATACTGTTTAATTGGGGAAGGGGCAGTTAAGAAATGCCAGTTTTAAACTATTATAACTGCCCTAACCTCATAGGGCACAGATTATAAAGTTGAAACACCCAGCACCCCTGAGAACCTATAGTTAAGCCCTCCCCTTTCCCCAGGTATCTTTCAGGGATTGGGTATAAATGCAGTTATGGAGAAATGACTAGCATGTCTGAAATTTCACAAGTAACACACGACAACAGAGCAGCTGATGTCAGCATGCTAAAATCCAGAAGCCTAACTAGTGCAGTTAAAAGAATAGAGTGTAACTTATTTAACCAGCTCTACCAATTTGAGAGAGAGTTCACTAACATCTTCTTTGTTTTTTTCTAATTGTTAATCTTTTTTTAATGAATCACTCTGGCTCCTGACATGTATTGTCCCACTCAGATACTAACCTAAAATCAGATGGAGAAAGAACTGGGAATACAAATCCATTCAGAAATAGTCTCTGGCTTTAGTGGCTCTGATTCCTGTCACAAGCACATGGTTTTGCCTTCCAAAGCTACTTCCTGTGACATATCCCCACCCACGTTGTGGTAAGGCCATGCCAACTACAGCAGCACCCCATGCCTGGGCTCCAGGGGGTGGTCTTTGTACTGACACAGGCTGTTAAGACAGGACCCCTAGAGCCTTACTTTAGAATTATGCTGCCCAATATGGATGCCACTAGCCATGTGTGATGACTGAGCATTTGAAATGTGGCTAGTCTGACTTGAGATTTGCTGGTTGTAGATGTGACATGCATAACAAATTTCAAAGCTTTAACCCAAGAAACATAATATAAAATATCTAATTTATAATGTTTGTATTGATTGCATGCATAAATGGCAATACTTTGGATAGGGGTTAATACTATATTATTAAAATTAATGTCTGCTATCTCTTTTTGATGTGACTACTAGAATATTTATAAGTATATATGTGGACAGTTCTGGGTAGGGGGTTTGTGATCTCAGATACCTGCTAAGCCAGAATCAGCCTCTAGCCTTTACAGAACTCTCTCTCTCTCTCTCTCTCTCTCTCTCTCTCTCTCTCTCTCTCTCTCTCTCTCTCTCTCCCTCCCTCCCTCCTCCTTCTCTCCCTCCCTCCCTCCTTATCTGATACAGAGAATGGAAGAATGGAGTTTATCATCCTCATCACCTTATCCTCTGGTCATCTGTATTATCATTAGCTTTGAAAGCCTTCAAGTTTTCCAATTTTCTTCCTTCATCTTTCCTTCACTTTTCTCCCATTAAACAGCCCCTGGTATATTTTTAATACATCCTTAGATATATGAGCATTCTTAAGAGATATTTAATGTTGATTTCATATAAATTCTATTTTTCTTATTTAAATAAGATAGAAAGATAACAGTATAACTCTGTATTATAAAAGTGAATAGGTAAATAAGGAAAGAATAACGCAACTGTTTCTACATGTTCAGGGTTTGAAGAAGAGTGCCTTGGAGCCAGGATCTATTTCTCTTCTCAGATCTGTTGTGGGTATAAACTCTGACTGCCATTCAATGATAATAAGCAATTGTAATTTTCTATCTTCATGAACTATGAGGTGAAGGTTCACTTTCTTAGCACAAAGGGTTTTATCCATAAATGTTAAAAATGTTGAAAAAATAAATTAGAGCTTTTATTTTTCTTTAAAAAAATGACTTCAGAATATTATATTCATTCAATAAATATATACTGAACACTTATCATTTGCCCAATACTATTCTGGGTACTGTGACTAGAGTCTCTACAAAAATAAATAGAATAGAATGAAATACACGCAAAACCCCAGCTTTCATGGAGCTAATACTCTCGTGGAGATGGGAGGAGGGGGGAGATGCTAAAAAAGGAAGTAAAATACATATTGACAAGATAAGAAAGTTTAAAAAACTTTAAAAAATACAAAGAGAGGTAGCATCTGAGGGAAGAAGGCTTCCAATTTTAAATAGAGAAAGAGAACTTTTAGAAATGACATTTGAGGGTAAACCTGAAGTAAGGCAGGGAAATCTAAAGAAAGAATGCTTAGATCAGCTAGTGCAAAGATCCTGAGGCTGCATATGCTCAGGAGAGACAACAAGAAGACCTGTGGGTCTAAAGTAGATTTAGTGACTAACAATAAATATAACCAATCATTTCCATCTGAAGGTATGGAAGCTTACCAGCTAGATACTCATTCTGATGAGTTTTCTTTGACTACTGGTCAGAGCTAATTTTGCTTCAAAGTGGTGATATAACCCTTTGCCCTCCAGCAGCAAAACAAAAAGTCTTTTGCCAACTAACCTATTCCCTCACTCCAACACACTCAATTTAACTCCCCAGATCGTTAGATTCTCCCCAGAACTAATATTCCACCTATGATTAATCAAGTGTTAAGTATGTTTAAAATTTTTAATATGCAAAAAATACTTTAATAAAGAATATATATTACTTTAATAAGTAGTACATATATACTTTAATAAGTAATATATATATTACATTATATATATATTTAACCAGCGACTATAACGGCCATAATGACCATGACAACCAGTAACTATGACACCCACTGTGGCCTGTGAACCAGCCTGATCAGGGGATGGGGCCAGCCATCCAACCTTGTGGCCCCTCCCCCCTGCCAGCCTGCCCCTGATCAGACTCTTCCACCCTGATCAAGAGTGGGCCATAGGCCAAACACCCCCTCCTTTTCCCCCCACCAGCCTAACCTGATCAGCCTACTCCACCACGATAGTCCTGCAGCCCCTCCCCCTGACTGCTTCAACCCTGATCATACCCTCACCCCAAAAGGGAGTGGGGCTGGCCAGCCAACAATCCATGGCCCCTCTCCCAGGCCACTGGCCCCCGATTGGCACCCCCACCCCAATTGGGGGCAGGGCCCACCAACCAATCACCCGCAGCCCCTTCCCTCAGCTGGCCCTGCCCTGATCGGCCCCAATTGGGGCAGGCCAGCAGGCCAACCTCCCACCATCTTCTCCTCCCAACAGGCCCAGCCCCGATCTGCCCTGATTGGGGCCAATCTGAGGGACACCCCCCCCCCCCGAGTCATTATATAAAGTAATATTTCTAGCATATTTATCAAAGTATACCTTCTACCTTCTGCTATTTCTGTTTGGGTACACACATGATTTAAATTTTAAATTGATGTATAACACCAAATGCTTTTATACTTATTTTAAAACTGTTATTATTAGCAGGCATTATAGTAGTCACCCACACCATGCCTTCACCTCACTGGATTTATAGTGACATCCAGCAGCAATTGACATACTACCATCAATGCTGCAATTACTAAACATGCATAAAATTGGAGAATTTTGTAAATAACTTGTTAAAAGTGTGAGAAAATATACTGTCCCAACAAGCAATTTCTATGTCTCTTTCAATGTCAGATGGACATAGCTCTTTACTGACATCTATTTTGCTAATAACTTAATGTTTCTATACTTATTCCAAATTTCTTCAATTATTCATATCCATGTTCTGTTTAGACACATAAATATTGAATTTTTAATTGGTAGGCCCCAAAGCTCTAGGAACATTCTATTTAACTCACTTTATAGAATCTGGTGAATGTGGTAAGACCCTGGCCTGGTTGTCATCATCCTGTACACCAAAAGTTTGCATATTTGATTCCCAAAAAGGACACATACCAGAGGCAACATTAATATTTCTCTCTCTCTCTCTCTCTCTCTCTCTCTCTCTCTCTCTCTCTCTCTCTCAAATTATTAAACATATTCATGGGTGAGGATTTAAAAAATAATGGTGAAAATGATGGAGATGAGGAAGAAAGAGAGGAAGAGGATCAAAACAATAATTTATTTGTATACATACAAAGGGATGTGATCTTTTCCATACAAGTGTTTAAGCCTTAAAATATTGCAATCAAGGGATTTATATTTCTACTAGAGGCCCAATGCATGAAATTCATGTGTGGGGGAGGGGTTGTGTCCTGCAGCCAAGCCTGCACCCTCTCCAATCTGGAACCCCTAAATAAGCAGTCGGACATCCCTCTCACAATCCAGGACTGCTAGCTCCCAATTGCTCGCCTGCCTACCTGCCTGATTGCCCCTAATCACTCCCATGCCAGCCTGATCAATACCTAACTACCCTCCCCTGCTGGCCTGGTCCTCCCCAACTGCCCCCTCCTGCAGGCCTGATTGCCCCTAACTGCCCTCCCTTTCAGGCCTGGTCCCTCCCAACTACCCTACCCTGCCAGCTGTCTTGTAGAGGTCATCTTGTGTGTTGGAGTGATGGTCAATTTGCATATCACTCTTATATTAAATAGGATTATACAGATGAGCCAATTGGGATTCAAAGAACACTCCTTTTAAGAAGATCTGGGTCTTACAATCTGATTTCTTACCAGAAAACTCTATGTACTTTCTACCATGCATCTTGCTCAGAAACTATTGAATTATTATCCATTTTTTACTGACCACCCACTACCTGTCAGGCTTGATAAGAGTGTAGGGAGCACTGTTAAATTTCAAACTGCAAGGTGAACATCTGTCTCATGCCACCCTCATTCTTAACTTCAGCATGGATCCCAACGCAGTTGATTTCATGTGGACCCAAAAGTGGCCAAAGAAATATTTTTGACAAATGGTTAAGAGACTCAGAGCACGTGATTCTCAGTTGGTCACTCCCTCACAAAGGAACGGTTAAGTGCAGCTTTCCTTCCCAGGGGCTTACCCATGGTTCCCTGCTCTGTCCCCCTCTGCCTTCCTTAGCCATTACATAAACTGGCACCTGGCTGTGTTGTCAGGGGAATTTTCAGGCTGAAGTCCACAGGTGTTGTGTGTGTGGGTTTTATTTATTATTTTTTTTCTCTCAGGCCATAGAATGAAAATAGCTAAACTTAGTTTCTGGTGACTAATTTTGTTGTAGAAGAGCAAAGAAATGCCAAGCATGCCTCATGGAGAAACTGGAAGGAAACCTTTTATTAACACCAGGCCTCGTGGACACTGGGAAAGAATTTCCAAATCAGTGTGTCCTGACACACAGGGACTTTGCCCGCACCCCCCTTCAAGGCCCTGGAGTAAGGGCAACCTCCAGGATGGTTCTGAGCTGGCTGGCACCAGAACAAAGTCCCCTGCTCTCCCGCAGGGCAGGGCTTTGTTCGGTTTTATGGCCTGACCTTCCTTGCAAGACCAGCTTCCTCCTCAATTTAAAGGAATAATTTCCTGGTGGAAATTTCCTAACTGAAATGCTTTACAGAACAGGAAGAAGTTAGATCCTGCTAGCATATTTTTCTTTTCTTGGTTGTGCTTTGACAGTTTGAAGGATTAAGGGATAACAATGAGAGGAGTTGTTATTATTACCCGAGTTTTGCCGTGTCTTTCTTATCATTCACAGTGTCCCTGTTGGAATGGATGCTGATGGCTACATCTGCTGTGGTATTTAAAGTAGATCTTTAAGTCAAAATGAGTATTTGTGCGCGTCGCCTCATTTTGAGCTTGCTTAATGTTTCCAACCATATTTTAGAAATAAATCCCAAATGCTTTTTTTGCTAAGTGCATTTAACTTTCAATTTTAAGCCTATGTGTATTTTAAAGGTCATTTAATCCATGCATTTCCAGTTCCTCCGGTCTTAAATCATCACTGTGTTATTTTATGTAAGAGGTCCTTAATGTCTCAAGAAGCTTTCGGAGACCTTCAAAACCCGAGACATTTTTTTCCCAAGTCCAAAAGTTCTATTTTGTCAAGGGTAAACAAGCTTGAAGAAAACCAAGGTCTCCGCCTGTTCAGTAATCCAAAAGTTTGAATTTCAGAGAGGAACTTGGTGAGATGCATTTTCCCATTCGCAGCTCGACCCTGTCTATTCTCTCCTAGTTTAGGCCAAAACACACGCAGAGTTCAGCCTCTCCTTGGTGACAGCTGTTCCTGCAGGCGTGGCCTGTCTGTTGGCAACAGGATCCTCTGCGCCCAGGGAAAGAGAAGGCTCAGAGCCCCAAATAATAATAATCTGTTACAGATTTTAGGTTACCAAAAGCTAAAGGAAGGGATACTAGCAAAACACTTAGCATTGCTGCATGTCAAATGGAAGGCTACTGTAATTTTCTCCTTTGGGGCATGTATTTTTCATATTAGCATGCATACCCATGCATACTTATGCATATAAATGTAAATACATTTCCACACTCAATTCAAAATTCTCTAATTCTAAATATGTAGAATAAAACAGCATTAATAGATGACATGACTGCATTTCGAATCAAATCTAAGATTCCTGGTTACTGGAAGAATTGGGCCAGCAGTGCCTGCCTAAAGCAACAGAACTGACTTCTCTGGAACATTCTTCTGGATGTAGGAACAGTTTTTCTAATGAAATTAAATCTGGGATTAGAGAGATATAAGGATGCACCGAGAAAATCTGAGAAGTGGTGGCTGAGGAATTTGTGTTGAATATTTACCCTGCTTCTTCCTACCTGGCCTTAGGCGAGGGACTTACACAATGTGGATATCTTTTCGCTCATCTCAGAAGTTTGGAGCATTTATTATGTGTTCCCTCAAGTTCACTCTAGATTTAATATTTCATGTTTCTGTGACTCTAACATGAACTGTGACCAACAATGGGGTTATCTGATGGTTAAAAACAAGAAAAAGCTTGGCAATTTACTTACAAATGAACTCATTTAGGAAAAGAAATAAGATATTTGGGCTAATAATGAGTTTGGGGCAGAAAATAAACCTTCTGTCATCATTTTTTAATGGAAGGAAGAGTCAACCTGAAGGTGATACAGAATTTTTGGATTGGAACACACAGCAATACTCTGGACTGGAACCTGGATTCTTTGTCAGCTGGAGTCAAAGAATGAATCTGTGGACAGAGGTGGTATAGCAAAGGTGGAGATTTATTAAAAAACAAGTACAGACTCCCATGAAGGGAGGGGGAAAGGATCCCACTGAATTCCTTTTCCCTACAGTTTATAAAGGCTGCCGATCCTGGTGCCTTGCTATCCCCTCTGATTGGCCACTATTCCCTTGGACTGGTTACTATAGTAACTCCTGGGCTCAAAAGTTGAACCTCACAAGGGACACCCCTTCTTCCTTATTGTTCTTCCATTCCCTTTGGGCTTTCTTCCTCTCCTTCCAGATGAAGGGCTTCCTTCCCTTTATTTTGTAAATGTAGACCTTCTGCTGTTCCCAGCTCCCCCATTCTATGGAAATGTACCTGTTGCAGCTTTTCAGCTTCCCTATGCTATGGAAATACACCTTCTGCTGCTCTGCAGCCCTGTGCTTCTTCCCTGGTCCTCTTAATTCTAAAATTTCCAAAACCTGTCTTTTTCACCCCTAAAAATTCATGTTTCAAAGGTATGACTGGAACATAGAAAGCAGTTTCATTTCTCAGAGACATGGTGACCACCGTCTCAAGGACCCCAGGCAAATTCAAATGGACAACAAATAAAACAGCTGATATGCTGACCACAAGTATCAGTGTAGGAAAGGTCTTTCCATAGTGTTTTCCCTTCTTTTGAAATGTATATTATGAATTATGGTTGTTGTGATGGAATCAAGACTCACCCGGCTCCAGTGAGATCTTTGTAGGGAGCATAAGCTCACGGCCAGCTGCAAACCGTAGCTGTCTGTCGGCATGTGTGAGGACAGACCACTCCACTGTCCCTGGGTCATTGAGCCTCAGACCCGCTCAGCACACCCTTTGCATCTTCAGTGCACTTCCCATGGGAGGAGGGTCTCAGTGTGTTGCACACACGTTTTGGAGCAAATAGCTTGAAGCTCATGTCTGAACGAGGCCTGTAATACAGAATTCTGTCCCAGTAGAACTATTTTGTGAGAGACTGACTCTGGCCTGACATTTCCTGATCTCCAATGTTCTGGAAAAGTCCTGAGAGGCTGCTTCTCTCACAACCAACTGCGCTTCAGGACACAGTGACCCCTGCAGAGAGTGCCAAGAGAATGGGCCCAAGGCCAGGAGCCTGCCTCAGAGCTGGGGAATGTGGGGTGAGAAGGCCATGGCCAGGGGCAAGCCAGAGGAAGAGCTCAGCCGGGTGCTAAGTGCAGCCATTCTCCTGGGCCAGGCACAGAGCAGGAGGCCAGGCTCAAAGGAATCCTTATCTTGGGCGAAATCCTAGTCTTGAACTTCCAATTAAAGGGGAGCTCTGTGCTTAGGAAGGAGTTTTGAAGAATGATACATTTTGCTCATGTAGCCGTTGCCCATCTTCAAAGCAATATATCTTTTCTTTAAATTTCCAGGCATGTTTAGAATGAGAAAGAGGCCGTCCCCCCATGCCAGATTCATTAAAGTGTTTGTAAAGTTAGCCAAAGTCACCCCGTTTTATTATCTAAGTGACTCACGTCAACTTTGCACATCATTTTGTAAGAGCGCTGCACTTTTAGGAACACCCTGATGATTATCCTAAGAGTGTAGGTATACCCTGCTTCCCCAGGCATTTGCATACAATAAACTGTGAGCTTTTTAAAGGGTGAAAGCTAGGGCTGAACTTTCTTTGGGCTGGGAATGCTCCTAGCACACCACAGGAAACGTGATCCCATCAGCCAGTGCTTGGGGAAGGTATGTTTTTAGATTTTGCTCAATAATATTTTCAGATAAAAATAAAGAAATCTGCAATGCCTCTTACTCACGGGGGTGTGGTGAGAACTGCTTTTTGTTATGTAAGAGCGTTTTCTCAGTAAAAATTGTGCACTCTTGGAAAGAAAGGCACAATGCAAATTCAAATTAGTAATGAAACTGTACAATATGTGGTGTATGACCAAAGTTGGCCCGAAACACTCACTGGAGAAAACAATCTGAAGTTTGGGAAAAATCACATCCCTGGGGTGTGTGTGTGTGTGTGTGTGTGTGTGTAGCTGTGTATGTTTGTGGACAGGGGAGCAGTGACCCGACATAAACTCTTTCCCACAACTTAAACATACACCAAGTATTTAAAATAGTTTCATTCAAGGGTGGATACCACTATCGTCACGGGATCATTGAACAGTCACAAAGCTCTGTTAGTACATTATCTTTCTATATTCAAGAGGATGGTAAAATAAAAACAAGACTCTGAAAGGGATCGATATTTTTCAAAAGAATAGCAACTTACAAAGTACACAAGTATTTGGATTGCTAAGTGCCTACAGTCCCCTCTCTGTTGCAGATTTCTGTACCCTTTATTGCAAAACCTGTTTGCTGGATGTGTTACATGTGATGAGCTTGGTGTTATAATAAACAGAGAGGAAGGCTGCAATAATGTATTTCAGTTAGGAAGAAGCACTTGAAAGAAATTGGTTTTTCTATACACATGATGTGAGCCAATCAATAGTGGTTTAGTCTGACAAGCACTGTCAATATCCATTGTCACAGTTCAGAAAGTCTTTAATGGATAGTTCTTCAAAACCCAATGATTTCAACACATGTTCAAAGTCTTGAAATACGGTCTACTTGGCAGCAATGAATCACAGAAAAACTCTTGGGGTTGTATACAAGTATTTTTTTTTTAATTTATTTTTATTGTTCAGATTATTACAGTTGTTCCTCTTTTTTCCCCCATAGCTCCCCTCCTCCCAATTCCCACCCCAACCTCTGACCTTGCCCCCCCCATTGTCCTCATCCATAGGTGTACAATTATTGTCCAGTCTCTTCACGCATCCCCAACACCCTTAACCCCCGAAAATTGTCAGTCCAC
>PVJC01004908.1:0-61434 GCA_004026665.1 Murina feae
CTCAGCAAGAACCCTGCAAGGTGACTGCTAAAAACCAGGAGAGGACAAAAGACAACAAGGTAGGCAGTGAGACAGCCAGCCAGAGGAACTCAAGACAGACACAGTAGCAGAGTCTGAGAAACATCCCAATAGAGGTGCCAGGGACCCACATTTAACCAGGACAGGCCATATAAAATCATAATTCATCAACTCCTTTGTTGCCCAGCCATCACCACAGGAGAATCCCTAACCCAGGACTTGAAATTAGGCCATTCATTTCCAAACTATGAAGTGAAGCCTTTAATAGATGAAGTCAGAGATCCTGTTACCCCAAAATTCAGTTGGAAACTATCTTTGAAGTACATTCAGGTGTAAAAAACACCATACAGTCTATCTACTGCTCTAGATTGAAGTCAGGTAGTGTGTACTGGGAGATTGGCACTATGTTGAACTTCTCATTGCCAGTGGATAGTGAATGTTGGGGTTCAGCACTCAATAATCATGAGAAGAAATCAATAATTTGATCTGATCCCATTTGAGCCAGTGTGCCACTGACTCCCAACCCTAGCCTCCCACTCAGCCCTAAGCATGACCACACACCGTGTCCTGTTCCTTCTCAGAGAATAAAACCTGACCTCAATTACAAACAGACAGCCTTTCTTCTGAAACTAGCCATAGACTGCCATTAAACCCTGGGCACAGAATCAGCCTTAATTCCAGCCAATACTGTGCCTAATCCGGATGGACTGAGGCCATTAATTAATTCTTTTCAACAGTTGTTAAAGTGCCTACCAGGTGCCATTTTATCTGCTGAGCAATGGGGATATGGTAATTAACTAAATATCCATGCAAGACAAACAAAAATTCAAATAATTGCAATTTGTGTATCTATTTATTGTGATGATTAAACTCCAAATTGAGCCCTACCCGGCTTTGCTTAGTGGATAAGAGCATCAGCCTGCAGACTAAAGGGTCCGAGGTTTGATTCTGGTCAAGGGCACATGCCCAGGTTGCGGTCTCAATCCCCAATAAGGGGCGTGCATGCAGGAGACAGTCAATCAATGATTCTCTCTCATCATTGATGTTTCTATCTCTCTTTCCCTCTATCTTCCTCTCTGAAATCAATAAAAATGTGTGTGTGTGTGTGTGTGTGTGTATATATATATATATATATATATATATATATATATATATAAACAAACTCCAAATTGACTCCAGATCTCAGTCACAGATTGACTCATAATCCCCCAGTGACACACTGAGCCAGGTCTGAGACTGATATCCATGCCAACAAAAAATTTAGAGGAATTACACGAAGAACTTCTTAAAACCACCTCGGGCAATACTGGGATTAGGTGCCCAGAAAAGACATGACAAGCTACAAAAGCAATCATTTAGTGTTTGATGATGTGGAGAAAAGCAATAAAGTTTCCCAATGATATTGAAACATAGAGACCAACACACAGGGAAACAGATTCTAGTTTAGTAGCACTGGCCAAGAGTGGGGGGTAAAGTCTGCTGTGTGCACATTAATTAACAAGTACAGAGAATAAGTGGAGGCAAAGGATGGAGAGAACTACAGGATCTAGAGTAATGCCTGAAAAACTGTAGGAAGGCGATGGGGTTGGAAGGGTCAAGACAGAGTTAGAGAAAAGGATCCCATATAGAGATGTGCGTGTGAAGCTTGGAGTGTGGCATGCTCAGGCTGTGTTTAAGATGCCCATCTTTGGGGGAAGGATGCAGGAAGAAAAAGTGAGTAGGGCCATTTTATGATCAGAATTAAGTGGCAGCCAGAGGCTCCCAACAGCACGAGAATACGCTTATACATTCATTTCAGTTTCTGAAACATGTATTAAGGATCAGCTATGAACTTTTTACTTATTTTTACATACCCAGAACTTAGTTTTCATCGTTAAGCAATTCTTAATACAGAAGGAACTAGAATAAGAGGGAAGAGAGGAAGAGGAAAAGGCAAGAGCAGAGGATGAGAAGGTTTTGCTGACAATTCTCTATCCGTGAAACCATGATTATCGTCAAGAAGTTAGAAAACTCTCTAGAAGTAGATCTTATTGATTAAACCGCCTTGAACTAGTCTCCCAAAGAGCAATTCTGTAGCCTCCACATGGGGACTATCTGGAGTTGTCCTCTTGGCCTCCAGCCCTCCCCTAGACGTTCAGGGATGTTAAAGCAGCAGCTGAGCCTATGAGGCTGGGGCATAGAGAAAGTCTAGAGATGAAAGGTTGAAAGATAAAACTTCCTCACCACTGAATTGATTCCTTCCTGCGGTGTAAAAACCAGAGAAAGATCACTTAATAAACTCCTTGTCCAGATTCCTTTAACTCCAAGAAACAAAACTCAGATATTTTACTCATTGTCCTACCTGTCTCTGCCAGAGTTAATTTATAAGGAAAGGAAGGAAAAGGATTAAAAAAATTTTTTTTTAAAAAAAGAGGAACTAATTCACTGCAATTGGGGTTAATCCCACTCAAAGCCTCGATCCATGTTAGCAGCTAATCTAGTTAATATAGCTTTCCTGGAGAGCTTTGATAAAGCCTCTAGCTGGAACCACAGGCCCATGAACAGCTCAGCATTCGTGAGGAGAGCCATCAATAATGCAGCAGATCTGGTGCTTGTCAAGTTTATCAACACGTTTGTCCAAACACACACACCAGTCAAGGTCAGAGCCTTCCCAGATGCCTTTGCTGAATCTCACTTACCACAGTACTTCATAGTTTTAAATCACTCAGCCCAGCTCTTAAATGTTTAATCTCGCAGTTCTCGGAAGTCATTTTAGGTGTGATTAGACTATTGTTCCCAATCAGATTGCAAAATCCTTGAGATTAGGAATTGCATTTTAGATTTCTACAGAAAATCCCCGGAAAAACCTAGGAGAGAGCTTGGCACAGAGGAGGAGCTAAAAAAAATACCTGCTTTATTGGTTTATTGACAACATCAACCTCTTTGATACCAAGACTCAAGCACATACCAACGACATTGAATCTGAGTACTGGTCTCCCCCTTCTCTTGTTAGGTTACCCTGATAACCTGTGTTACTATTTTGAGCCTCTTATAATTTCATTTTAAATCCTAATTTTTGACTAATTATACCACTTATAGGTAAAGTTGTACAGATAAAATTCAATTCTAATATTTCCAATCTATGTTTTAAAACATGTTTTCATACTGAGAAATATTGCTGTTGTCACTGGTTAACCATTAGACATGATTAGGATCACTGTGGCAATAGGTCTTGTTAGTCCCTGGACTATTCCATTGGCCTGTTTGCTGTGGATTTGAAATACTTCACAATGTGATACAGAATTAAGTTCTAATACCATAGATGTTTTAATATTATTCTTTGTTACTATTTTTTTATATTTAATTTGTTGGGGTGACATTGATTTGCAAAACCATAGAGGTTTCAAGTGTCAAACTCAATAAAACATCATCTGCACAGTGCATCATGCACGCATCGTCCCAAGCAAAGTCTCCTTCTGAACCCCTCCCCACTCTCCTTGCCCTCCTCCACCTACCTCCCATCCCCCTTTCCCTCTGGCTATCATCACACTGTTGTATCTATATATTATGTATATTTGGTGGTTATTTTTGCTTAATCCCTTCACCTTCTTTTATCCAGACCCCCACTGCCCTCCCTTCTGACAGCTGTCAGTCTATTCTATGTATGCATGCATCTGTTTTAATTTTGTTCATCAGTTTATTGTTCATTAGATTCCACACATAAGTAAAATCGTAAGATATTTGTCTTTCTCTGACTGGCTTATTTCACTTAGCATAATAATTTCCAGGTCCATCCATGGTGTCACAAAATGTAAGATTTCCTTGGTTTTTATGGCCAAGTAGTTGTGATCAATGTATATAACATAAAACTTACCATTTTAACCATCTTTAAAGGCACAACATTCACAATGTTGTGCAACCATCACCACTATCCGTTGCCTGAACATTTTCATGATTCAAAACAGAAAATCTGCACCTATGAAACACTTACTCCGCATTCACCTTTCACCACCAACCACCCCCACCCCTCCCCTGCCCGCCTCCAGGTCCTGGTAGTTTTCAATCTATTTCTGTCTCTACAAATTTGCCTATTCTATGTACCTCATGTAAGCAGAATCTTACAATATCGGTCCTTTGCATCTGGCCTATTTCACATAGCATAATGTATTTAAGGCTCATGAATACATGAATAGGGAATAGAAACTCTATGTTGTAGCACGTATCCAAATTTCATTTTTTTATGAATACTATCCTATTGTGTGTATGCATCACATTTTGTTTATCCATTTAATCTGTTGGTGAATATTTAGATTGTTTCTACCTTTTGGATATTGTGAATCATGTTGCTATGAACATTGGTGTTCAAGTCTCTGCTTTTAATCCTTTGGGGTATATATCTGGGAGTGAAATTACTATCATATAATAATCCTATGTTTAACTTTTTGAGGAACCTCTAAACTGCTTTCCATGGCAGCTGAACCATTTTATATTCTTGTCAGCAATGCACAGGGTTTCAATTTCTCCACATCCTCACCAACACTTGATAATTTCTGATTTTTGTTAATTTCCCTAATGATATGGAACATCTTTTCCTGTGTTTATTCACCATTTGTATATCTTCTTTGGAGAAATGTCTATTCAAGTCCTATGCCCATTTTTTAACTGGATTATTTTGTTGTTGCATTGTAGGAGTTCTTGATATATTCTGGATATTAACCCTTTATCAGCTATATGATTTGCAAATATTTTCGTCCATTCTGTATGTTGTCTGCTAGTCTGTTTTTAATGACCCAATATTTTTCTTCTTTCTATCTTGCCCTCTCTGTCTAGCAAAGATCCCATGTTCTCAGTGTATTCACATTAGTCCCTGAATAGCCAAGAGGCCTCCAATAGTCTTCCTAATTGCATCGGTACCCCATAGTTCAGATATTATTCTCTTTTGTCATCATTATCATCATTAATTACTAGCTGCTACCTCTTGCTGTGAGTTTATAATGTGTCTGATACTCTAGATACATCCTCTCAATTTATCTTTACAACAACTAAGAAATTTATGCTATCATTATCCCTATTTGACAGATAAAGAAACTGAGATTACATTAATGACATTTGAGGACATAGCAAGAAGGCAATCATCTGAGAGCTAGGAAGAGAGGCTTCACAAGGCTCCATTTGATCTTGGATTGTATTCTCCAGACTGTGACAAAATCAATTTCTGTCATGTAAGCCAATCCATCTAAGGTATTTTGTTATGGAAGCCCATGCTGACTAATACATTAGCCACACAGTCTTCAAGGTTGCTTTCTTTCTTCCAGGATTTATTTTTCTTGGAGATGACTATACAATGCCATTCCACCTAGCAAGTGGTCTTACCTCTGGTGGAACGACAAATGACATACCACAGCCCAGTAAATGAAGTCAGGAAGACATTGGATCTTCAAGCTCTGCATCTGCTTGCCAACACTGCTTACCAATACTGTCATGAGTAATGCACCTGAGTCATTTTAATCACTTCCCTTTTTGGCTATTGTACAGACTAAATAAACACAGACTGTGTCTACCACCAACAGGCTGAGTTTTCTCCTCTGAGGTTACATGATGTTTTCATTTTCTACTCTGAATTACTATGATGCCCAGTACTGTAGATTTGTAGCTCAAATTAAATGGTCTGAAGTCAGACTCTGTACCATTTTGCAAACTGAATAACTGATGAAGTAAATTAATCTCTTAGTCTTGTTTTCCTCTTCAGGAAAACAGTGTTAACAATAACTGCTAATTGTTACTTTATTATGAGGAAAAATATAATAATTCACAGAGTAGAAAGAAATTCTAATTCCAGTAATAATAGGGTAGCTCGGGGACTAACCCAGCTACAGATGATAATAATAAACTGTGAATGAAATATTCTTAAAATATAACTATTTTAAGGCACTGAAAGTGATCAAAACAATAAATAACTGGAGTGCAGTCTATCCATGAAAGAAGAAAACTACATGGCATAAGATCTATGTTTATTTAACTTTTTCCACAGGACATTCCCTGGTCCACATGGCACAGTCAGGCAGAAAGTGCCATCTTATTGGCCAAAGGTGTCAGAGGATTTCAATACCATCACAGCAGCTGAAAATTGATGGAGAAAAACCAAGGAGGAAGAAACCTATGAAGGGGGAAGCAACAAAAACTAGTATAAATACCTCTCCAATCTTTGGCCAACTTCAGAAAAGGACATTTCAGGGGAGACTCAAGGAACTCAGAAAGAATCCTCTCTTGGCTCATCCTAATTTCTTGTTGTTGCTGGAAATTCTTGGTGTTCCTTGGCTTGTAGCTGTATTACTTCAATTTCTACCTCTGTCCTAACATACCTTTCTTCCATCCAAATCTCTTTCTCTCTTTGTAAGGATCAGTCATTGCATTTAGAGCCCCTCTATTGTGTGTGACCTCATTTTAACTTAATTATATCTGCAAAGGCCTTATTTCCCGATAAGGTCAGTCATGAGCACCAGGGGCTAGGACATCAACCTATCTTTTGGGGAGACACAATTCAACCTGCAATACAGAACAACTGCAACTCTCATAGAGTACTGGTGGAAATGCAAAATGGTGGAACAATTTTACAAAAGAATTGGCAGTTTCTTATAAAACTAAACATACGCTTAACTTCTGACTCCAGCAACCCTACTTTTATTGACTCAAAAAAGAAATTGAAATTTCTGTCGACACAAAATCTCTACAAAAATACAGTCTAGCTGGTATGGCTCAGTGGTTGAACATTGACCCATGAGCCAGGAGGTCATGGTTTTATTCCCAGTTGGGGCACATGCCTGGGTATGGGCTTGATCCCCAGCTGGAGACATGCAGGAAGCAACTGGTCAATAATTCTCTCTCATCATTGATGTTTCTATCTCTCTCTCCTTCTCCCTTCCTCTCTAAGAAATCAATAAAAACATATTTTAAAAAAACATTTATAATATCTTTATTCATGAGAAAAACTCTCAATAGAACCAACAATATAGATGAATCTCAAAGGTGTTAAGCTAAGTGAGAGAAGCTATTCTCCAAAGTTAAATATATGATTCCATTTATATGACATTCTGGAAAAGGCAAAACTGTAATAAGAGAGAACATATCAGTGGTTGCCATGGTTGGAATGTGAGGAGGAATTGGCTAAAATATGGCAGCACAAGGGCATTTTTTCAGGTGATGAAGCTTCTGTATCGGGACTGGGGATAGTCACACAAATCTACACATAGGTAAAACTCACAGCGCTATATACCAGTAAAAAAAAAAAAAAAAAAGTCAACTTCACTACATGTATCTTTAAAACACAATTTTTACACATAAAAAAACACAGTTAGATACTACTACATATCTACTAGAATGACTAAAATTAAAAATACCAACAACACCAAATATTGGCAAGGATGTGGGCCAACTGGAATTCTTGTGTAGTGTTGTTGGTAGTATAAAATGGTCTATTTTGAAAACTATTTGGCAGTTCTTAAGAAGTTAAATATAAATCTACCTCATGATGCAGCAGCAGAAAAGAAAACCCATAGCAAACAAAAGACATACAAGAAAATGTTCAGAGCAGCTTTATTTGTAACACATTAAAACTGGAATCACCTATTGCCCAGGCTGGTGTGATCAGTGGTTAGAGCATCAGCCCATGCACTGAAGGGTTGCTGGTTCAATTTCCTGTCAAGGGCATGTACCTGGATTGTAGGCTTGACCCCTGGCCCCAACTGGAGCCTGTGTGAGAGGCAATCAATAAATGTGGCTCTCTCAACATCGATGTTTCTCTTTCCTCTCTCTCTCTCTCTCTTTCTCGCTCTCTCTCTCTCTCTCTCTCTCTCTCACCAACCCTTTCCCTTCCTCCCACTCTCTCTAAAAATCAATAGGAAAAATATCCTCAGGTGAGGGTTAACAAAAACAAATCTGAAATCAACTATCAACAAGTGAATGGTTAAAACAAAATGATATATTCATACAATGGAATACTGCTCAGGCAATAAGAAACAAGCTAATAAAACCTACAACAATACAGATGAATTGTGTTAAGGAAGCCAAATTCGAATTCTAACACATTGCATGATGTAACATCTACTGAGTCTTTTAAACTGCACACTATTTCCATAAACTAATACATGGCGTTAGAGAACAAAGCAGAAGTTGCCTCTAGGAGACTGACTGGAACAAGGAACATAGGAACCTTCTGGGGTTATAGAAATGTTCTCTATCTAGATTTTGATTTGGGTCATGGTTACGTGTGTGTGTGTGTGTGTGTGTGTGTGTGTGTGTGTGTGTGTGTGTGTGTAATCCCCGTAAGATCTGGGGATTTCACTACATTTTTTTTTTTTATTTCAGTAACGCATGTAGATCACCTAGTGACAGTGCCTTGGACATAGCAAACATTCGATTGATGCTGGTTACTTATTGGAGTTTAGTCACCCTCCCCACATTCACAACAACAAAAGTGAATTCCTATGGATAGCTACGTGGTCTCTTTACATTTGTATTCACACTCATAGGGCTGACACCCAAAATGATATTTGTTGAATGAACGACAGACTGGTCCAATGAAAGAATAAATGGATTGAATCATGCCATCCAGAATTATAAGGAAAGGTCACCCATTCTAACCCCCCACCTCCTTAGTCTCCTCAGATGAAGTCACCTAATCTGACTTGCACTGTCACAATGGCAAGGCAATCATCACTTCACAAGGCAAACTCACTGTTGTGCAGCTTAAGCTGAACAAAAAAATCCTTTTCTCTAATATTTACCATTAGTCCTATCAGGAGCCCTCACAGTGCAATTACAATCTCTCCCCTTCTCTCACAGCAGGGATGCCATTGGTTACATGGAAAAGGGCAGGGCTAGGAAGAGGATGAGGATGACGCAGGTGAGGCCCTTGTCTAAGGTGCCAAATTTAGGGAGGAGCCAAAAAACTCAGTAGTCAAGTTAAATAATAATTTAACACGATTTTCTAAAGAAATCAAATCAACCAACCACAGCCCACAAAAGAAACTACAGTCCACCAAGGCAAACCTCAAAAAGCTTAATGAAGATTTTCTCCTAGGGCCGAACCACAGGATTACATTTCAAGCTTCAGCAGGCCATAGCCTATTTTTTAAGGGATATTTTTGTTTGGTCTTTAACAACCCAGAAGTTAAGGCCTCCTACACAGGAATCACAAATGAATCCAGCTCCCAGCGTGCCCCGAAGGCTGCTTTTCCATCAAGGGAACTTGCAGTCAATCTTCCAGTGATAAAGGAGCCTCAAACATTGTAATATGCCTTTTCAGAAAGTGACAAACAGACCTCCCGGGGCAAAGATGTACTTAACCAGCTGTGATCTCACCTGGCCAGTTCAGCTGAAACAAAAGAGGAGACCAGGGATGAAACACAAGGCTGCACTCGGTGGGGTATTGCTCTCCCCCATCATTCTGCTTTCTCTTTCATTCGTAATTATCTAAGGTTCAACCCGACTCCAGCTACCATTTCTTTAGCACTGAAGAGCTGAGTACCATGCTCTGTTCTTATCATATATAGTTCTTAATCCCTACAACAGCCTTGCAAAGGAAGTATTATTATTAACTTCTGATTCTCTGAGACTCAGAGATATGCAGAGTCTAGCCTGAGGTCACATAGCTTACTTTTGTGGTGGGACTGCTGGTAAAAGTCATATCCGCATTCCTCTGAGGTCCAAATGGTGCGTTTTTTAACATGACACAGACAACAGCCTTGAATCCAGGTCCTATGTAGTAATCCCCCAACTTCATGTGTCCACTGGCATCTTGATTTTTGTCATATCTGCGCACTATTTCCATAATCTGCACTACCTTATGTGCATAAGGTTCTTTTATAAATCAACTCATTCTGATTTAAATATTTTTTAAATAGAACTTGAGTAAAGTTCTAAAGAAACCTTACCATTTCATGATTGAAAACGAGTATTATTTGTCATATGTGTAAAATTATATCATGAAAACAAAACTATCATTAAATTCTGGCCCACCATTCTTGCCTACAGAAGTATCTCAGCCTGATGCCTCTTCTAAAAAGGAAAATTAGCAAGTGATAGAGAGGTGGTAAGGTCAGATTAGAATCCAACAGAGACTGTCCCTCTCATGCAATCAGAAAAAGTTAATGAAAATTAGAGAATTCCTTTCTCATAACTTGAATCAATGTTACCTAATTCTGTCTAGGTGACACCCATATTTACCTTGAGTGCCGCCAGTGGCTGGTGTTCCTCACACCTCAGAAGTACTGCAGAAGTTTTTAGAAGGTCATCTAGTGTCTTACCCCACAGAACACTGCCTCTCAATCACCAACCCATATTCTTGTCTGGTCTCTACCATGGATTAACTATAGGATTGGAGGTAAATGATACAAACTTTCTGAACCTCAGTCTTCTTACCTATTAGGAAGAGAATTATTCTTCCTTTTCTTCTATAATGCCTTCTAGATCTAAGAGTCTCTACCTCTAATCTCATCTTGCTCATTCATATTATTTTCCCAAAATTCTGTTAAATTTGATTCCTATGTATTAATGCTCGATTGCCCTCTGCTGTATTTGTCTTTGATATAAGACAAATATGAAAATTACAATGGTAAGATTTGAAAACCATAATAGTGATAAGGCTATCAACTTGCTTTAGATTATTACTTAAACAGAAGTTATTTGAGTACAAATTCACAATTTGATTCAAGTGTGAACAGCAAAAGTACCCAGAGACAGGTAGATGAATTCTTGAAGTGTCTCTGTCCCCTTACACACTATGGGACCCTCTCTGACCCTATGTTCCCATCTGTAAACCTGAGTGAATAATTCTTACTCTCTCCTATTTTACTGAATTGTTTTGGGAATAAGATGATCTCATTGATGAGAAAACACTTAAAAAAATCACCCATGTTCTGTGTGTCACAGAGTTACGCTTACTGTCAAATGAGATAAGAGATGTGGGGGCACTTTGATATCTTACATAAATTGTCAGTTAACCTTATACAGTCAGTCTCTCCTGGCCTGTTTGCTCATCTACTTTAATAAAAGAGTAAAATGGAAATTAACCATCTCTCTGGGATACCTAAGCCACGTCCACCAGCCAAGCCATGCCCACCAACCAATCAGAGCGGCTGTATGCAAATTAACCCAGCCAAGATGGAGCCCCAGGCAGTGGCGAGGGGTGGGGCGGGGCGGGGCGGCTGCAGAGGCGGGGCTCGGGGGTGGATGTAAACAGTGCGGGAGGGAGGCCTGGGACTGAATGAGCTGGAGGCCCAGGGTTTACGGGCTCCGGGCTCCGAGTGATTTCCTCGGGGACAGCGCTGAAGTGCCTGGTTTTATTGAAAATTGGACCATGTGAAGCGGGGTCAAATGAAGGAGCCTTCCTGTAGTCACCTGAGACCTCTTCTCTGTAATTACCAGGATCCCCGCCTGGAAACCATCCCATTGTTCAGCCGATTGGAGAAGCAGCTCCTGGCGCAGGAGCTGAATGCAAAGCATGGGCTTCCACTGCTGTTCCCATAGCGGTGGGTGCCCTCAGCGGGCTGTTAGGTGAATCGTTACTGTAAAATGCACACACATGCTTCGATGCTGGCAACACGCGTGGGAGAGCGGCTACAGGAGACGGTGCAAATAACCATGTGATTGTGGCCTCCACGTTTCCTTCTCTGTAGATGGGCGCGGAGAGAAGTATGGTAACTGGCTTGTGTGCCCCATTCCCATGACAACCAGAGAAGCTGACTGAGCTGTCTGTCCACATGAGCTGCAGAGGGGGTCCTGACCGCTCCGTGACAGGCACCTGTGAGCTCGGGGGCACCTGGCGCCATGCTGTTTCCCTCTACTCCTGCTCACCGCCACTAAGATGTGCGTTAGCGACCTGGGAGGGGCCCTGGCTGGATTGGAGGTGGGCATCCCGTGGGCTCCAGAGCTCCACTCCTCCTGCAGCAGCAAGGTCATGTGGAGGTGGGCTCTCCCAGAAGGACAGAGCGGCCGTGGATGACTGCAGGGCGGTGCTGGGAGGGCAGGCCGGGTTGGGCCAGAGAACCTGGGAGAGTCCACGCTTACTGCTGCAGACTCGCTGGCCTATCTATCCCTGCTCGCTCCCAGGAACCTCGCACAAGCCTCAGGCCCGGGCCCCACATGTTTTGGGTGCAGGCCGGGGAGGGGTGGGAATAGGTGTTTGGCCCTGGAGACCTTTCAACGCCTCTCTAAGCACCTCTGTCCTCTTCGCCAGGCCTGACCCGCCTCCTCCCCGCTCCCTGAAACTGGGGAGGACTGTGCCCAAGGGAAAGGGCATTCCGGGAGCAAAGTGGGAGTCTGAGACCGAGGAGGATGCATCTGTCCCCCACGTATTTCATGGGGGGGGGGGGGGGCTTTGAGGCCCTGGTGATCAGAGCAGAAAGCTCCCTGCACCCTCTGTGCCATCCACCGAGAGCCCCCTGCCCTGAGGCCTCTGCGCAACTGGACCCCCTTTCCCCTTCTAGCCCAGACCACGTGGGGCAGCCACCAAGCATGTGTGCAGCCCACATGAGAGGGACAGAGAGGATGGGAAGTGTGTGTGTGTGTGCACATGAGAGACACAGAACATGGGAGGGGCATGTGTGTGTGTGCACATGAGAGACAGAGAGTGGGAGGGGTGTGGGGGGTGTGCATGCGCTTTCCAGGCAAAAGCAAGCAGGAAGCACGCAAGAACATCTCTGCGTGTTACATTCTCCTGTGACCCTTTTAAATAAATGACATAGTTACAACAAAACCCATTTAGCTTTTAGGCCTGTGATTCGTGGTGTCCATTCCAGTTAATTACAGTGATTTAAAAACATCTGCGGGGGCGGGGCAGGCAGCAGTGGGAGCAGCAGGGCGGCGGGGGTGGGGCAGGCTTGGCCAGCCTGCAAACTGCCCAGGTGTCCCATTTAAAACAGGCACCTTCTCCCGTGGGTTTTTACATCCTGGGCTGCCTGTGAGATCTGCTCTGAGGGCAGCTTCCAAGAGTACTTGACCTCAAGGCTTCCTAAGGATCTCTCTTTCTGGAACCCAAAAGAAGTTTTTTAAGAGTCAGGGTTCTTGACCTTAACCCGTTCTAGGATTGGGGACAAAACTCAGAGGCCTCAAAGGGGAGGGAGGACTGTTGACAACTGGGGTGATCTTTCTGGGTTTGAAAAAGACAGCACAGCTCAACCCAGCAGATGGTCCCCATGCAAGCCCAAGTGCACCAGACATTCAGATTTTTTATGTGAAAATCTGATTTTAGTTCCTTGCAACTAATTTAATTAAAAGGTTTAAAGTGCCTTGGAGTCCAGCAAGATACATCTGCAAACTAAATTCAAAATGTGAACCATGACTGTGCCTCTTCCTTACTGAGCCCAGAGATACTCTTCAATGGGCCTCTGAGTTCCATGACATCAGGTGACAAACTTAATATGCATGTGTACATATGTGCTTTCCTGGAGAGAGGTACAGAGTTTTCAATTAGATTCTTCTAAGCATCTCCATAATTCAGAGACGGTTAAACATAGCTGATCTACCAAGAGAAGATTATCTCCGAAGTGTTACCAACTATGTGTGCATGTACACACATGTATGTTTGTGTGTGTGTGTGTGTGTGTGCACATGTATTTTGATGAGACTCTCTCTCTCCAACATTCCTGTCTTTCAAGCTAAAAGGTCAGTTCCTCCTCTCTTGTTTCTCTCAGTCTCCCCCCAGTGAGAAACAACATTACCATCTATATTTACTGAGCTCAGCCATTAGAGAAATATAACGTTCATGGGCCGTTAATCTAGTTTTAACCCCAGGCAGAATTTACCTCTGCTCCCCCTGGGACAAGACAGGTCACAGAGGAGCACACTTATCCCATGTTGGGGAGCGAGGCTGTTTCAAGCCTGGAGCCTACCAGCTGGCTCTAGGGAGCTGGTCATGTTTGCTCCTCTTCACCCCAAGAAACTGACACACTAGGACACTCATTTGTTGGCTCATCTCTTTTCTCTACTCATTTATTCATTCACTCACTCCTTCATTCATTTACTAAATAAGTACACTGCAGACCTCCTATAGAGGGAACTGTGCTGGAACTGAGAATACAAAGACACTTCCTATCCTTGAATTCACAGCTAGGAAAGCAACCATTCTTTATTTTTTTATAATATGCTTTTAAGTTTACTCTGTGAACTCCTACTTTCTCATTTGACCTTCACAATTGCCCCTGAGACTAACAGAGAAGAGGAAATTATTCTCATTTTATAGATGATGAAACTGAGCCTACAGAAGGTTACATTACAGCCAAAGTTATAGGTCAGGCCTGTGGTGGTGGTTAGCCTAAATCAAAAAGTTAGCAACTCCATGGGAAGAAGTTGTGATTTATGCTCCATGAGTCAGTGTTATTAAGGTATCAGATATCATTTAGCTTCGGAAGGAAATTTTTGTTTAAATATGCCCCAGTTGAGCATGAGAGCAATGGCCATCCATGGGAGATAATAAAATAGAGAACAAGTGCCTTGTAAATTTCATCCTACACTACTATTAGAGAAATTATTAGTGCTGCTGCTGTTTAACTTCAATTTATTAAATACATTCTTGATCTAGGATGACCCACTGTTCCAGATTGCCCAGCACTAAGGAGCTTCTGAAAGGTGGGACTTTAATTCTAAAACCAACGGTCCTAGGTTAACTGGGGTAACTGGTCATCCTACCGGTGTCGAACACACTGTGATAAAGCATTACACATTTCCTCTCCTTCCTCCCAAAACCCAAGGCAGATGTCAATTTAGCCTCATTTAATGGATGAAACTGATCTTCTAGAAGGTAAAAGGCCTAATTTAAATGCAGGCTCAGGTTTAAACCAGGTCCATTCTTAGCCAAAGCTCTGCCTCCACCAACACATTATGATGATAAAAATGCTAGCCTCACTGAGGTAAAAATTGATTTGCTTCTGTTTAAATAAATCCCAAATCATCTGAAAACATTTAAAGTAAAACATTGGTCATTAAACTCTGGATGCAAGTCTAACATTACTTTCATGGACAATGGACTTTCCTGCACTGTAGAGAGAGGCCAGACTCTTAGCAGCATGGTGCAGGTGGGCAGTATATGGAAGAAGGAATATTGTCTTATTCTCCACTCTGTTCCCACCATAAAGTATAATATCCAGCATATAGTACTCACTCCCCCCCCCCAAAAAAAAAATCTAACGAAAAGTCTGTTGAAATCATGAATGAATGTTAAGATTCTCTGGGCTGTGGAGAGATGTTTTGAACACCTTCAATATATGCTCTATGCATTCCCAGGCCAAACTAGAATAAAAGTATATGTGCATTTATATATGTTTCTGCTAGCATCTGAATTGCTCTTTTTAAAGACTTTTTAAATTGATTTTTAGAAAGAGAGGAAGGGAGAGGGAAAGAGAGAGAAACATTAAGACATTGATTGGCTGCCTCCTGCATGCTCCCTAATGGGGATCAAGCCTGAAACCCAGTTATGTGCCCAACCGGGAATCAAACCGGCAACCTTTTGGTGCATGGGACAATGTCCAGCCTGCTGAGGCACACTGGTCAGAGCTGAATTGTTCTTTGAACTGTATAACCTTCTACTCCTCCACCTCACCCTCCATAAAATCAACCTCCAGAGCATGGATTCCATTCATCTAAAATAGTGTTCCTCCTCCTCCTCCCTGCCAGACACCACTTCCTATTTATTTTCTTCATAGTTTTTATCACTGCCTATCACTTTTCTCTTCACGTATTTGTTTATGTGCTTATTTTCAGTCTTTCCCTCCAGAGTGTTCTCTACTTATTCTGGATTTTACAACTCAAGAGTGACATAGACAAACTCAATGTCCATAAAACAGCACCCAGGAGATGAAGACAAAAGAAACAATGGGTTATTTAAAATGGCTAGAAAATTTCATACCATTCAGCCTGAAAGTTGAATAATTCTGGGTCAGAATTGACTCCAAATATATGGAGAGCTGCCCTATGAAAGAGAATTTCAACTTTTATACTGAAGAGATGCAGAAGGTAACCATCACCAAAGCAATCAAGTCTCAAGAACTCAAGTAAGATTCTCAGAGCAGGAAGAAACTTCTAACCATTGAGATGTCCAATCTTGGGAAGGGCCGCTTTGGAAAGCAATAAGTCCCCAATTGAAGAGACCCTCACTTTAAAGATACATCTGAAGCATAGGATGTCCTCACTGGCAACAGAAACAATCACTGGAGTCCTTCTGTTTGCAGAGGGCTTTGTGTCTATGAGCTCCTTTAAAATCAATACTTACTATAGCTTTACAGCATACCGTTGTGGTGGTCAACGAAGTTAACTCTACTGTCTAGAAAAGGAGATTGGGGTCCAGAGAACATATGTCTCCCATGCAGTTGGCATTAGTGCTGGAACTAAAGCTCAGAATTCCTGGCTCCCAGGCCAGTGCTCCTTTTATTCTAGCACACTTCTCCCAAGCCATACCAGAGACCTGGGCATCGCCTCAGTTTGTTTGGACTCTTCTTCCCTAACTACTTGGGCCTGTTTCTTCAGCATCCACAGTCCAGAACTATCTAAATTAAAAAAAAAAGAAGAAGAAAAATATCCATTTTCTACAAATATCTGGGTGAGGTTCAAAAATGGTCAGACTGTGTTCCTGAGCCAATTTCTATTCTAGGCACAATCAGTGACTCACTGGCGACCTTGGACAAAAAGAGGTAACCTTTATTCCTCTGACAAGTTTCTATTTCTCAGAACCTGGAGTCACAAGCAACACAATTTCTGACAAGATGTCCCCATCGCCCAAAGCCTGGGTGCTCCCTCCAGAGATCAGCGGTCCCGCCCTCTAGCATTTGACAGATTCCGACAGATCTATTTCAGGCTGAAGTCACCCACTAGAAATAGAACCTGGGACTGCTCCCTGGATTGAGTAAAAGTGTAAGTGGCTTTCCCCAAATCTCCTAGCTAACGAGCAGGGGGGGCGGGGGTTGTGACCAGGATGCACCTCGTGCTGCAATTCCAGTGCAATGCTGATGACAGACTTTCACCACGACCTTCCTGCTGGAAGAAAATGCTCAGAATCTTCTAGAGTTTTCAATAATTGGGGGAACAGGCCACAGAGTCCTGAGTATAGGCTCAGGAGGAGTCAATGTCCAAGTAAAACATGTTTAATGGACTTGACTTGTCCCTCTCTTAGTATGTAAGATAACTACCCCAACATGAAATCTTATAGGCATGCAGAATGCTCCTGTAGTTGTTCAACCAATATTTACTGTCTGTTGAATCAAGTGGTGCCAGGCAAACAGCTTTAAACAAGTGAGTGCCTTCTGGGAGCTTACAGGGTAATACAAGAGGCAGACACCAAAAGGACACAAATAATGACTGAAATATGACTCGGCTCAATGCTGTAAGGTACAGGAGCTAAGGGAGCATCTGTCTGGCCGAGTTTGGAGGAATTCTCAGAGAAGGCTTCCCTGAGCAAGTTACACTTAGGTGGAGCCCAGAAAGATGAACGGGAAGGAAGAAGAGCCTTTGAGGTTGAGGGAACAACACATACAAAGATCCTGAGACAGGAAGGAACGTGGAACACTTGAGAAACTTAACACAGACCTTTACAGATGGAGAACAGGGTGGAAGTGTGCAGAGATGTGGGATGACAGGTAAGCAGAGCACGAAGTTTGCAAGACTGAGTAAGTAACAGTGAGGGATTGGGGCTTTAATCTTGGCTGTGTCTTCCCAGGGCTCATCAGGCTGCTCACCGATATGGAAATGCCTAAAGGAGCCAGCCCTGAGCCCATGTCAGGTACACCCCCTGGGGAGTGAACAGGCGGCACTGAAAATCAGCTGGCTGGGGACAGAGTAAACAGAAATCGTGTCTCAGCATCCCTTCACCATCTTTCTTAAAGCCAGAGGAAACAACACATCCCGTGCAATGGTTTGATCTAGCAAGAGCCTTTAAACACACACAACTCAGAGAGGCAAGGCCCAAATGCTTCACAATTCAAAGAACCAGAGAGCCCACCACACCTGTCTTAGTATTATGCTTTCATTTCCCAAATCCTTAAAGACCCAGAGACACTTTACCTCTCTGTGAATTTAATGACAATTACAGCAGATCAGAGTAGGAAATAATCTTAGATGATTGATGATGATGATATGCATAGGAAACAAAACAAAATGTTATATGTCACCATCGTTTCATTTAAAGGGGAAAGATATTGACCAAAAATTTCAGGGAAGAAAGGACACGGACTGGAATTAAGGGTAGCCTTTTCTCAGAAAGTAGAAATGATAGCATTTCCACGGCAGACAGGCAGACCAGCTCTGGAAATCACCACAGCTCTGCTGTCTACTCCAGCCACCAGCCACATGTGACTATTTTGTACTTGAAATGTAGTGGGTTGAAATCAACTTGTATCATAAAATATACATGTGATCTCAAAGGTTCAATTAAGAAAAAAATATTTCATTAACAATCTTTTAGCCCTGGCTGGTTTGGCTCAGTAGATAGAGTGTCAGCCTGTGGAATGAAAGGTCTCAGGTTCAATTCCAGTCAAGGGCACATGCCTAGGTTGCAGGCTCAATCCCCAGTAGGGGGCATGCAGGAGGCAGCTGATCAATGATTCTCTCTCATCATTGATGTTTCTCTCTTTCCCTTTTTTTTTTCTCTGAAATCAATAAAAATATATATATATTTTAAAAAGCAATCTTTTAGTGATTGCATGTTGAAATAGTATTTTGGATATCCTGAGCTAAACAAGTTCTTAAAATTAATTTCACCAGTTTATTTTTACTTTTTTAACATAGCCACTGGACAACTAAAAATCACTTATGAGGCTCACAATGTACTTCTATTAGACAGCGCTCACCTAGAGCAACTTGTCCACTGAGCAGGGGGAGAAATTCAAGAAGATAATCTTGTGCAAAGCATACAACAAAACAACAACAACAACAATGCTGCCAGTGGGATATGAATATGGTTGAAAGAGCATCAGGTGGGCCCTGGCCAGTGTTCTCAGTGGTTAGAGCATCGGCCCAAGCACTGAAGGGTCTCAAGTTTCCCGGTCAAGGCCATGTACCTGGGTTGCAGGTTCAATCCCTGAGCCCAGTCAGGGTGCATGCGAGAGTCAACTAATTGCAATCTGTGTCTTTCTCACATCAATTTTCTCTCTCCATCCTTCTCTCTCTCTCTCCCCCTCTTCCATTCTCTCTAAAAATCAACAGGAAAAAAAATATCCTCAATGAGGATTAACAAAAAATAGAAAGAAAGAGCATCAGGTGGAAACTAGGAAACCAAGGGCTCTGACCTTGCTTTCACCTCACGGCTTGCTTGGTGAGCTGATGCGAGAGGCTCTCCCTCACGGGACTTCCCTTTCCTCGTCTCTAAGGTGAGGGAATTGGTGAGGTGGAATTCAAGGTCTCTGATGCTCTATTCTCTCACCCTGCCCTCCCCTTCTCCCACCCCCACATCTGGGCAGGCCATCACTCAGACTGCTGGAGGCTACTTTTCCATCTTCAGAGTCCCAGAGAAGGAGCCCTGGAGAGCCTGACACATGTGGGTGTCACAATATTGATGATGTTCCCCGTGAACAGAGGCCGCCTGCCTCCAGAGCTGAATGTGTGATTATGCTGTGCAAGCGGGCCCAGCCAAAGCTGTCAGCCTCCTTCCTCAGCACCCAGCGCTCCCCTGACAGAAGAGGCTCCTTGGTAAAAGGAGGAAAACATGTAGTGCGCACCTACTCTGTACCTGCCTGGGCCACACACTTTCTTTCAGGTGAACTGTGTCCTCCCCAAAAAGACACATTGCAATCTAACTGCCACTGAATGGGATCGTATTGGAGGCAGGGTCTTTACAGAGGTAACCAAGTTAAAATGACATAATTAGGGTGGGTCCTAATCCAGTAGGACTTGTGTCTTTAAAAAAAAAGAAAAACTGGACACAGAGACGGACACACAGAAGGAAGAGGATAGGACACATGGGAGAAGGCAGGTGTGTGACTGGAGGGATGCCTGCACAAGCCTAAAATCACCAGGGATTGCTGGAGTTCAAAAGGGCAAGAAAAGTTCCTCCCCCAGGGCCATCCAAAAAAGCATGGCTCTGCTAACACCATGAGTTTGGACTTGTAACCACCAAGATTGTGAAGCAATAAATGTCTCTTGTTTAAGGCCGCTAAGTTTGCAGTACTTTATTACAGTGGCCCTAGGAAACTAATACATACTTTAAATCCGTTCCCATATTTAGCTCTCAGAACAACCCTATGTATAGGCGCTACTATTATTGCCCACTTGGCTGGTGGGTAAAAGGGGGTAGGCAGCTTGCCCAGAAAATGGGGTCAGTATGTGTGGGAGCCACAACTGAATTCAGTCTTTAAGCTCTTAGCTACTGTGCTCTACTGTCCCTGGTTGAGGGGAAAGGATGTGAAATAAGACCTAGACCAGCATGGGTCTTCACTGTGTAATCCTGGGAAAGTCATTCCACCTGTTGACCCAAAGAAATGATGACATGTGCTCCAACCAGGATGATGACTATGAGACCTGAAATAAATTAACAAAATAAAATGTATAGCTGTCTATGGAGTGCACATGATAAGCAAGAGGAGGGAGTAAAAAGTCAGACAGTCCTTTGTTCTGACTAACCAATAGCTGACGATTACCCACCACATGGGCCACCACTGTCACCACTACAACCACTTCCGCCTCCTCTACCGACCCCAGGCCCACAACCACAACGGCCACTCTAGCGTCCAGTCCTCTGCCTTCTCATTCCCACCCTCCACCCACACAGCACATTTAGTGGTGGCTTATTATGTGCCCAGGAGAGATTTTACCCCCATTTTACAGATGAGGAAACTGATGCTCGGGGAGGGGATGGGATTGTAAAATAAGCCACGCAGCTAATATAAGAAGGACTTCTAGAATTAGGAATTCAAAGTCTCTGGCTGTTCTGCATCTAAGTCTTTTTCTCATGCCTCCCTAGGGTTGGGACCAAGGGCATGATATTTCATTTCCAAAGAGAAAGAATGCCGATCTGACTGCTAAAGTCCAGGATATTGTTTCGTGAGTCAGTGCCAGTGACTAGAACTTCCAAAGGATATGACAGGCTGCAATAGGAACGAATGGGCACTTTTCCCGTCTATCTCATTCACACAGTCTGGCTAATCCTCTCTTTCCCAAGAGGCTAGAGAAAGGAATGTCTCTTGGAGACTTTTTTTTTTTCTGGAAGAAAGTCCAGCCATGTCCTTTCCTCTTTCTCTGTTTCTAGAGTATCTATGACCCAGCCTGCAAAAGTCTGCGAATTTTTACATACACTCTTTTTCTCTGCACTGCCCAGAGCATTGCTTGTCATACAAGAGCAGGGATTCCAATTTGGGCATCAGATTAGAAACAGAGCAAATCTTCTAACCTGCCTCATTTCAAAACCAGTCAAATTCATCCAAGAACAGAGAAATGAATCCTTCACAAGTTCAGCTTGGTTCACTTTCAGTTCCATGCTAGGAGTGGGGTCCAAAACCACAGCAAATAACCAGATTATTCCCTTTGCTTTGCATAAATCTCCTGTGAGGATCTTGTAGAGACTAGTGGCCACCTGGGGACAGGATATTCTTTTCACATATAACCAAACACCATCATGGTATCATCTTAACCTCACCGTGACTTCTAATAGTGGTACAATCCATGGAGACAGAAAATATAGTAAAAAATGAGCAATCTTGGTGATGGATAATGATGGGAGTGGAGGTTAAATTTAATTTTGAAATGTCAGTGGACACCTATTAGGTAGATGAATAACCAGAGCTCAAGGAGAATTCTAGGCTGGAAATATAGATTTGGCCATGAGTATATAGATAGTGACTGATATCATGTAAGAAGATGCAGTTTCATTGGGACAATATATATAATGAGAACTAAAAGCTGTAAGAACATAATCCTGAGGAACAGCTACCCAACCTTTATGAGCCTCATTTTTCTGGTCTGTAAAATAAGGATTGAAAATGGCCCTCTCATAACATGGTTGTGAGGATTGCATGAACTATCCACGTAAGCACTCAGTAGTGTCTGGATTATAAAAATGTACTAAGTAAATGTCAATGGTTAATATTATTTTTCCACTAAGATATTTAGAATGAGCAAGGTAGGGGTAGAAGCAGATAATAAAAAAAAAAAGTACAGGTAGTTAGAGGACTCACCATGTGATGGCCTCTATTTTCCCTGCGAAGAGGATGGCAGAGCTACCTTGCAACAGTGAAGACAAGGGGTGAGATTGGAGGCATGGAGATGGTGATGAAGATTGGTAAAAGCTTTTCTGAGCAGCCTAGCCCCTTTGGCTCAGTGGATAGATCGTCGACCTAAGACCAAAGGGTCCGGATTCGATTTCGGTCAAGGGCACTTACCTTGTTTACAGGCTCCTTCCTGGGCTGGGTCCTGGTTGGGGTGCATGCAGGAGGCAACTAATTGATGTGTTCCTCTCGAATTGATGTTTCTCTCTGTCTTTTCTCTCTCTTTTACCTTTCTAAAAATCAATAGGAAAATATCCTCAGGTGAGGATTAACAAAACAAAACAAAAAAAGAGCTTTTCCGAGCAATGAAGGACTAGAGATAGGTAAAAGAATCACTGGACCATGTAAGGTAGGCAACTGAGTTGAGCACCCCTATGTTTGTACAACTAGGGAATCACCATGCCAGGTGACTCTTCTCCCATAGCATCAGCAGCCCTGGTGGGGATGAGCAAGGCCTAAAGGTTAGCACAGTTGACTTATTAAATAACCAAGAGGTTTGGGAGCTGAGGGCATAGGTGGGCAAGCAGATGAGGCAGGTTGCTCTACAGCCTACATTCCTAGGATAGGAGGTAAAACTCTGAGTACTTTATACCAGTGTTTTGACCTGGAATCCTGGGGGCAATGTCTTCCATTTCCAGTGCATATTCAACACTTCCTTTGCCTCCACCCATCCTGATTACATAATTTCCTTATTTTTTTCACACCAGACCATGAAGTTCATAGAAGTAAAATGGTGCTGTATCACTCTGCACGTTGTCAGTTTGGTACTTCTAGTGATGCACGTTGGGTAAAAACATGGTCTGGTGCCAGGTTGCTTATGTTCAAATCCCAGCTCCGACATTTACAACCTGTGGGACCATGGCTAAGTTATTTAAGGTTGGTAAGCTTCCATTTCCCCTCATGTACTAAATGGGGATTCTACCTACTTAACAGAGAAGTTTTAAGGGTTTAGATAAAATAATCCACACAAAAGGCTTAGCACAGTACCTGGCCATTACAAAGACCTCAATAAGTGTTAGTTGTTATAATAAATGCAATGATTTTTTAAACCAGCATGTGGCACATGTGCTTGAGGTGTTGGATCAAATCAGTTCTTACCCGAAAAGGAATGTAGCAAGGCAGAGTTAATGGTAGAGTTGAGAGAAGGCACAAAAAGCTATGAGGCCACACAACAAGCTCGAGGCAGGCCTCCCCACTAAGGCTGCCTGGGAAAAGGCTGCCTGCCAGGGCCTCCGAGCCCAGACATCTTCTCCAGCATAATTGAGAAATATGTTCCTCATGCATTCCTAATTGGAGCATAGCAGATGGCAGGAGCATTTGTTTAATGAAATATGTCCATTCGATTAAGTGGGGCCATTGGGGATTTAGGACTGTAATACCACCTCGTTGCTTTCCTGCTTTTTGGAGACTAGGGAAGTTTCAGGGATTTTAACCAACTTGGATTAAAGGTTAGAGAGGAAACAATGCTAGTGGAATTGTCTAGAAACCCAAGCTTTGGAGTTTCTGACTTTGTCTACATTTTCATCTGTGGCAAATAACCATTGCATTGAGTGTCTCTTGTGTGAGCATGGGTGGAGCACAGAATCAATCAACCAATATGTAAACCAAACAAACTGAACTGATCAGGGTCCTCCACACACAGGATGCCAGCAAGTTTCTTCTCTGTGCCCTGCTTACGCTCGTCCCTCTGGCTAAAATGCCTTTCTGCCTATTTGCATACGCTCAAGGCCATATGCTTGTGTGCATGTGTGCATGTGTGTGTATGTGCACGCTTGTGCATGAGCATAATCTCTGCCATGAAGATCTCCCTAATTTCTCTATCAGAGAGATAATACAAAAGCCCTCAAAACACTTCATCTGAAGCTCCTTGATGACACATTACTTTCTCCTTTGAATTACTTCTGTTCCTGCCTACACAAGATGTTCCAAGATATGTTCCTCTCCTTAATCAAAGGTGAGGGCCACAGAAGTGGCTTACTCTTAACTTGACTATCAGGTAAGTTCAGTGAGTTCACAGGAAATGAACAGAGGAAGGATATAGGGGAGAAAGTCCCAGATAACCTTTCCTGACCTTCTGCTCTATCACAACCAGGGAGGAGTAACAGTTCTGATTTGTCCAGTCTTGAAACACTTTCTTCCCTTGGCTTCTGGGATACCACATGCTTCTCATTTTCTTCCCGGTTCATTTGCTGTTCTTTCCAAGTCTTCTTTGGTGAATCTTCCTTCTCTTTCAAGTTTCTAAATGGTGCAGTGCTCCAAGAGTCAGTCCTCAGACTTCTTTTTATTTCTCTCTATTCTCACTCCCTACATGATCTCTTCCAGTTCCACAACTTTAAACACTATCAGACATTCTGAAACATCCAAATCTTTAACTAGTTCTGATTAGTCCCTTGTGATCCAGACTCAAATATCTAACTACCTAATCTACCTTTGCTTGAAATCAGAGTTATCTCTAAAATAGAATGGTAAGTTTTACCCCCATCCCATATTACTATACATCCATTTCTCAGATCAGTAACCTAGAAGTCATCCTTTATTCCTCTGTTATCTTCATTCCCCTAATCCCATCCATTAGCAAGTATCATCAATTATATTTCTGGAATAAATCCTGAATCTAACCATCTCCCCTGTTAACAATATGGCCCACGTCACCATCATCTCTTGCCTCAGAAATTGTAACCATCACCTTAGTGGTCTCCTGCTCTCCATTCTCAGCCCCTTATAGTTAACCTTTCACACAGCAGCATCAACCAGTTAACACAGCCCCACTGGAACCTGCCTGTGGCTTCCTGCCACACTTAGAACAAAATGTAAGATCTCCAGTGAACTAATCCGTCTATATCAGACATCACTCTTTCAACACTCTCGCTGCCACTACCACAGTTCAACCATTTGGTCTTCTTTCTGTTACTTAAACATACTAAGCTCACCCCTGTGGTGGAACTTACGCAGTTGCTGCTCTTCTGCTAGGCACACTTTTCATGTGCCTGCCATCTTCTTATAATTCGCATTCAACATTGTTGTCCCTTCCAGAAAGACTATCCCGGACCACCTTAGCTAAAGTATCCCCAGGCCATATAATCCACCAATCTTAGTTTCTTCTAAGCACATAATGAAACCTGAAATATCTCATTTATTTACTTGTTTACATTTTTTAAATCTCTGCTTACCAGAATGTAAGCTCTGTGAGGACAGGGCCTGTGACTCTTGTTCATGGATGTGTCTGTCTGTAATGCTGGCAGAGAGTGGACAAACAAGATGTATTTGCTGATTGCCTGCCTTGGTTTAGATAATATGGCTAAACAAGGGAAGGACTTGGACTATGACCCAATACTCTGGCCTCTTGAAGTGTTTAATCCTTAACTCTAATGACTTTCACCTCCATTCCTTCAGCCATGTACTCCTGGCCATGCTACCACTGTCCACTATAACTGAGTCACCCAAGACATTGAATTCAAACACCCCTCACTATATCTAGTTCCCTCTACCTTCTTAGTTCCCCATGGATCCAACCATACCTATTCATTTTCCTTTTGAAAAGTCTGGTCCCTAAAATCTTCTCCATCAGTCACTTCCTATGTCTTCTTCTATAATACCCAACTGAGGTTTTGTGACTTAGCATTTATTCAAGGTTCTGAATTATCTTTGCTCATCCAAAGCCTCAACCCTGAGTTAATCTCACAGTTGGTCTTCCTTTTTCCTCCATCAGGGCAGCTCTGGGAAAATTTCTAGTTCAGCAGCACTACAAATCCATTGTGTCACGTGTTTTCTGGCAATTCTCCTGCAGTCCGCTATTCGTTTTTCTTTCCCATTCAACACAGGGGATGTTTCAAACCTTTGATCCCCCAAACTTCTTACTCCATCCATCACTCTTCCCGATTCCCACTCATGGTAGACAACTATCATCTATCACATCTATGACACTATTATCCTCTTGTTTTCCTATCACAGAGACAATGGAAGCCTCTGGATTCCATCTTCTCCTTCACTCTTGTTGATTAACCCCTCCTTCTCCTATATTATCAACCCCTGCCTGTCTCTTCAATCCACTTCCGCAGCATTTAGACATGGAAAAGTCTCTCCAGTCTCATTTTAAAAACACACACAAAACATTCTATCCTCATATACCAGACATCTTACCTCTCCTCTCTCCTTTGGAGTCAAGCTCCCTGAAGGATTTGTCTACACTAATGCTCACTACATTTTTACCTCCTTTTCTCCCCTCTACACTTTATTCTATTGTAATATTACTCAGTTAAAATCACTGTTTTCAAGAGTACCAATGCTGTAATGTACAGCCTTTCTTACTTATTCTAAGAGACACGTTTTAGTCCATTTCTAAGATCAGTCCTTAACATCTGTGTGACACTGAACACTTGATCATCCTTTAAATGGCTTGTTTTTCGTTCCATGACACTGTAATCCTCTTGTTTTCCTCACACCCATCCAACTGTCTTTTTAAAATCCCCTACACAGTGGATTTCCATGTCCTTAGGGTTTTATCCTTGGCCTCTTCTCTTCTAGCTGAATATTCACTTCTCTTTCCAGGAAATCTCATTTAATCATGACTTCAGTGATCATATACATGCTGGTTACCACCCCAATCTGAAATCCCAACCTGGATATATACCTATGTATCCTATAAATGTCCTACAATAAAATAAAATTTAAAATATCTAAATTTTAAAAATGCCCAAAGCTGAATTCGCTCTCTTGTCTTTTTTCCTTTTAATTTTTATTTATTGATTGATTCTAGAGAGAGGAAGAGAGAGAGAGAGAGAGAGAGAGAGAGAGAGAGAGAGAGAGAGAACATTGATTTAATGTCCTACTTATTTATGTATTCATTGGTTAATTCTTGTATGTGACCTGACTGGGGATTGAACCTGCAACCTTGGCATATTGGGATGATGCTCTAAATAACTGAACAATCCAGCCATGACCACTACCTTTTCCTTTTTTCTTTTTCTTTTTTTTTCTTTTTTTAAAAAATATGTTTTCATTGATTTCAGTGAGCCAGAAACATCGATGAGAGAGGAACATCATCGATCAGCTGCCTCCTGCACACCCTCTACTGGGGATCAGTCTGAAACCCTAGCATGTGCCCTGACCTGGAATTCAACCATGTCCTCCTGGTTCATAGGTCAGCGCTCTACCACTGAGACACACTGGCCAGGCTACCTTCTCCTTTTACACAGAGCACTCATTCTCTTGGTGCACAGCACTTCCAACTATGTAGTTACCCCAATACAAGCTAGAATCTTCCTGGACATTTTCAACTTCCTCACCAGCTACATTTAATTTGTCATGAAATCCTTCCAATCCTGCCTTATTCTTAAATTCATCTATGTAGTTCAAATCCACTCGGCAAGTTTATAAAATCAACTGCATTGCTAGTCTTCTTACCTCCCAACGTTCCTGACCTTCCAAAGCACAACTCATAAGTGACATTCCCAGGCCTTGAAACTTTCAATGGCTCCGTAAAGATATTAAATTTCAAATTTTTCTTCATCATCGAGAAGGTCATGATGCTTAACTCCTGTTTATCTCCCCAGCCTCAATCTGTCACTCCCCCTCATAAGCTGGACTCTAGCAAAACTAAACCATATCTTTCATACATAAACTATATCTTACATATATAGAACGAGCATGCTCTCATTTGCTTTCAGATGTTTACTCGTGTTTACTGTTTTTGTTGCTCACTTCAATCTTTCTTCTTTCCTTTCTCATGTATCCCTTACTCATTCCTTATGTCTCTGCTTAGATATCACTTCTTTTAAAGGCCTTTCCTGTTTCTTTGAATTTAGGTGTCCTTAAGAGTTCCCATAGTACCCTGAATTTATCCCTATCATAGCACTGATTACTCTGCTTTAATTGGCTCTTTGAAACAACTTTATTAAGGTATAATTATGTACCACAAAATTCACCTGTTCTAAGGGTACCATTTAATAAAGTTTAGTATATGTACAGAGTGGTAGAACAATCCCCACAATCTAATTTTAGAACATTTCTATCACCCTTAGTCCTAGTTCAAGCAAGTTGAGGGAGGTGCCATGTTTTGTTGAGCTTCAGATCCTCAGGGCACAGTGCAAATGGAGTACCTGTCAACAAGTAAGTATTTGTTGAACAAATAAAAAATTAAGGAAAGGAAAAATTAATGCCCAAACCATGACATGTTGCATTTGTCTTTATCCAACACTGCAACCTAATTTTGAAGTTCTCACTTTCACACACGTGCTCCATCCTCTCTGACATTTCACTAACTTTCCCATGTGGCAGTCACTGATGAATTTCCTCTGACAGAGAAAATAGGACTATAAAATACCCAGATGGCCAAGAGCACCAGCAGCATGCATTTATGGGTGATTCAAGCATGTCTAGACACTTATATTTGCCCAAAATGAAGTTAGTTTATTCCCCAAACACTTGAGATTTCCTCCAGTACAATTCACCAGTATGGGTTAATGTAAAATGTCTGCTTCTTGAGTTTTATCCTCTTTACTTTTCCTGCCTATCTAAATTCTTCAGACTGAGAGTCAAGAGACCTATGACCTGGTCATGATTATGTCAACAGTTCACTAAGTGACTTGAGATAAATCAGTTCACATCACTGCTCATGAGTTTCATATAATATCCATTTTATCTCTCCCCATTCTGATTTAGTGAGGGTGAAGCAAGCTAAAAGGCACAACAAAGCACTTTAAAAACTAAAAACAAACAAACATGCAAATATAACAGATTTGGATTGACTACCATTTCTATGGTGTCTAGCAATCGCCTCACTTATCAAAGACACTATTGTGCTGATCTGAACTATTAATACTACCCCAAACTGACATTCAAACATACAAAATCCTTCATGCATGGAGCTGACACACTCTGCTCAAGGAAGGTTTCTGACCTCCCCTGGAGCCTGTTCTTTTTCGCCAGCAAGTCTAATGAACATAGTTACATTGTTTCTCAAAATACTGCCGATTAGAAATAGAATCAAAAGGGCTGGAGGAGCCTCTAAGGGCGAACACACTGAGAACAGGAAGATTGACAGCTGACAACAATGGGGAAAAATAGAAACACTGCCCGGCCAGCGTGGTTCAGCGGTTGAACATCAACCCAGGAACCAAGAGGTCACCCGTTCAGTTCCTGGTCAGGGCACATGCCTGGGTTGTGAGCTCAATCCTAGCATGGGGCATGCAGGAGGCAGCCAAACATTGATGTTACTCTCTACTACCATCGATGTTTCTATCTCTCTATCCTTCTCCCTTCCTCTGTCTCTAAAAAATTAATTAAAAATATGTTCTTAAAAAAATAGAAACATTATAAGAGCAGATATACGGACTCAGAAGTTTATAGCCAAGAGACATTCCAAGTAGAGCTATGTGGTCCTTCCCACTGAATAAGTCCTACAGAGCAGAAGAGTAATGTTCACGATGATAATTCTGAATCATCAGAAGACTCAACTTGAAAGAGGGAACATGTTGGTTTTTCAAACACAAATTAATTCCTTTAAGTCTTAATAGAGCAATGAAATCAGAAATTATGTTTGATCTCTAAGATATCAAATTAATGTTTTAAGTTAACAAAAGGGCATTGGCTCTTCAGGTTATACTCACTGACGCTTCTTTACTATATTGTCTACTCTCTTAGGATGAGAACATTTTCCAGCCCTAGTTGAGAAACAACCCTTTTCCTAGAGACCACAGAATTATTTTTAAAAAGACAACCCATACAACGTATCAGGTGATCAGGGGACTCATTTCAGAACAGTCTGCTTATCATACAACTTCCTACTACTTAATAGTTTGTAATTGCACATTTATGATTATCTGCTTGCTTTTTTTTTTTTAAATCCTCACTCAAGGATATTTTTCCATTTATTTTTAGAGAGTAGAAGAGAAAGGAAAAGACAGAGAGAAATATTGATGTGAGAAAAAGACATCAATTGGTTGCCTCCCACACCAACCCTGACCAGGGCCCGGGCCAGGGAGAAGCCTGCAACCAAGGTACATGCCCTTGACTGAATAGACCCCATGACCCTTCAGTCCGCAGGCCAACGCTCTACCCACTGAGCCAAACTGGCTAGGGTCCTGCTTTATTTCTACTCTCCCCATAGCTTCATATGAGCAAGGATATTTGTTTTGAAGTTGCCATACTTATCTTCAAAGCCTAGTCTAATACTTGGCATACAGAAATTGCTCACTGCATTGTACTGCTGTTGCATGAATTAATGCCATAGAAAATATCCCGCCCACTCTATGTGCATGATATAGTAGAAAGAATCACCATTTTAATTTCTTCACTGTCCAATGAAGATAACCCTAGAGGGTATCTTAGAGAGTGGCACAATATTTTATAGTTACAGATGAGAGAATTGTGCTAAAGAGAAATAGAAGCGTACACCAAATTTTTTCTACCAACTGAGAGACGGACCATTAACTCATATACAGAAAGAAACTGATACACACAGGTCTGAAGATTTCAAGTAGATTTTTCTAAATTATCTGTGGGAAATCTCTGTTTACAGATATTGAGACAGGAAGGGCATTGCACTGCTAATAAGGGAGAAAAAGTGAGATGGGTAAACAGTTTCTTCCTAGAACTCTCTGCCTCTGGGCATTTGGTCCACTAGCAAAATTGTTTACAAGACATTTTCAAAGTCCTTGGGGATGGTTTTAGCTCAATTAAAACCTGATTATTTTGTCCCTAGGATCTGAAGTGAGCCGTAAAAGTAAAAGAATTGACTTTGTCAGGTTTCATGTTTCCTCCCTTCTCCAACCCAGGAAATTAACTCCTCCTCAGACTGACAACTAGTCATTACATCAGGCTTATCATCATTATAAATTTGCACCCCTCCATAACTATCCTTCTAATGAGATCATAGTCAAGAATGTTGACAAGTCTTTACTCAGTACAGTGACTATTACAAAATACACACTCATTTATTGAAAAAAGGATGATGGATGATCAGATAGATAATCACAGTTATAATCATAACCATGGTAGTAGAAGTTATAAGATACTGATGATATATCATTCACAGCAGCAGTATCCACTATTTACATGTAACTAGTGTTATGAAATTATGAATTAGATATCCATATGCCAAAAAAAAAAAAAAACCCAGCCCGCAGTTCACGTCTCATAAAAATTAACTCAAAATGAATCAAGACCTAAATCAACTTAAAACTATAGAACGCATGGACGGAAAAAAATCTCTGTGATATATACATAAGGCAACGATTTCTTAGATACAATAACTAAAGCATATCTACAAAAGAAAAATCAATTAATTGGACTTCATGAAAATTCAAAACTTCTACTTTATGTAAGATTACTTAGAGGATGAAAAGATAAGCCATGACTGGGAGAAAATATTAGCAAAACACATATCTGACAAAGGGCTTGTATCCAGAATCTCTTAAAGAATTCTCAAAACTCAACACTAAGTACACAAGTGACCCAATTTAAAAAATGAGCAAAAGATTTGAAAAGATACTCCACCAAAGATATACTAATGGCAAAAAAGCATATGGAAAGATGCTCAACAACATCAGTCATTAAAGCTACAAGGAGATAACATGACATACCGATTTAAATAGCTGAAGTTTAAGAATGACCATACCACATGCTGGTGAGGAAGTAGAGAAACAGAAATTCTCATACATTGCGTAAGGTAAACTGTTCCCGTCACTTTGGAAAACAGTTTGACAGTCTCTTATAAACATACATTTCTCATATGACCCAGCAATCATACTCCTAGATATTTATCCAAAAGAAATGATGACCTATATTTATCTAAAATCTTCTACACAATGTTTATATCAGTTTTGTTCATAATTGCTCTCTACAAAACAATGTCAATGTCCTTCAGCTAGTGAATGGATAAACCAACAGTGCTATGTGGCTATTCAGCAAGAAAAAGAAAATAAATACTGCCATATCTATAATAATAATCTATAATAATAAAAGGGTAATATGCTAATTAGACAGGATGACTTCCAGACATCATTCTGAAGTCCTTTCTGACAAAGCCAGGACCGAAGGGAAGCCAGCCCTGGTCCCGGGTGCCAGAGGGAATCTGGTGCTGGCAGCTGGGGGAAGGAAGGCCTACTCTTGCACAAATTTTCATGCATCAGGCCTTATTTCAAAACACAAGTCTCTAGAAAAATGATTCTTCAGTTTCCACTCCATCCCAGTTTAGGAATCTATGAATAGCTCCCAGTCACTTGCTGCCTGGAAAGGCTGACATTTCTGACCTACCCAAGCTCTTTACATGACCTGGAGGGTCCTGGTGTGAAACATTCCACCATTGGTTCTTTATTCCTTAAGATTAAGGCACAGAGGCTGTAGAATAGTAAAATGCTTGTAACATACCCTTGGAGTCTGGGAGTAGGCTCAGGGATTGCTCAAATTGCTCACAGTGTAGCAGATAAGACAGAGAAACGAACAACCAGCAACTACTATGTTTTGTGTTGCGTGTTAAGCTCTTTGCTGTGAAACTGTGACATTTGGAGTGATGGGCAAGAGTGTGGGCTCTGGAGACGGGGAGAGCTGGGTTTAAAGTTTCTCTTCATCCTCAGTTTCCTCATCTCCAAAATGGGACAACAGCAAGATGTCTGGAGCTGTTATCTGCCTGAGGCCCTCCGAGCGAAGCACAGTGAAACCCTGTATTGTATGATGCAGTGATTAGTCTTGCTCACAGCTGTCACTATGTTGTTAAGAAATTAGACAAGTTATACATTCTTCCAGAATCAAAGAGGAAGGGAGGAAACCAGTGCTCAGAGAAGATACTAGTAAGTAAGTTACTCAAGGTCAAACGGCTAACAGGTCCTAAAGATCACATCGTAAGCTATGTAAATGTTGTACACCTGAAATCACTATGATATTATATGTCAACTAGACTTCAATAAAAAATAAAATGAAGGAAAAAAGAATACTCCGCAGAGCAGGAGAGCACTTGAATGGGAGATTTGGCTGAATGCTTTATTATGCATGAAATTCTGCAAGTCTCTGACCTTCAATATATGCTATGGCCCTCATATTACTTTGGGATCCCCTCATCAGCAGCTATAAATAGGAGTTGGCAAGAACTAGAACCCCCTCCTCTCCCGTGCCGTAGGGGAAGGGGGGCTCCTCTTCAAGGCTGATCTTTCCATCTTTCCTTAGGGTACAGATTGCTCCCACAGGAAGTGTGACTGCCCAGAAATGATGCTGCATTTGGCACTGTCTTCCCTTGTGTATTATCTTTTCTTCCTCCCTGGAGTCATCTCTGGCACGGTCTGGAATTCCACTTTATGTGACTTTCTCTTCTTTTTATTTGCTCCCTCTCAACATAGCTATGTAATTAACAATTATATAATGCTTGAAGTCCATCCGTGATTCCACATCAGCAGTCCTCAAACCAGGGTGGGTCTGCCCCCACTCCGCATGTCCCAGGGACCATTGGCAATGTCTGGAAACCCCCTGGGTGGTCCCATCTGGGGAGAGGCAGGTGCTGTCATCCAGTAAGCAGAGGCTGAGGATGCTGCTGCCCCTCCTACAGCACACAGGACCTGCTCCCACCAAGAATTCTCCAGACCAAGTATTATACTAAGCGAAATGAGCCAGTCAGAGAAAGACAAGTGTCACATGATCTCACTCCTATGTGGAATCTAGTGAAAAAAATAAACTGATGAACAACATAGATCCAGACTCCTAGAAGCAGGCATGGAACAGACTGTCAAACCTCAGAGGGGAGGTGGAGGAGGGTGGAGGGTGAGTGGGAGATCATGCAAAGCACTTATATTCATATACGCATAACTCATGCACACAGACAAAAGGGTGGTGAAGGCCTGAGGGGAATGGGGGGATGGGGGGATGGGAGGATGAGAGGAAGGAGGGCCTAAAAGAGGTCAGGGGGGATCAAAGGGGACATATGTAAAACTTTCAACAATAAAAACTTTTAAAAAAGAAAAAGGAAAAGAATTCTCCGGTCCAAAACGATAATAGTGCCGAGTTTGAAAAATGCTCTATGATGATAAAAGCACCCACAAAGCTCTTTGTCCGTTTGGTTTTTATCACCCCCTTGGGACTGAAAGCCAGGTCTGCGTTGACATTCATCCCCAGGCATCTCCTTATAACGAGGAGGCTATAGATAGACACTCCCACTACCATGCAGAGGGAACTGAGACCCCAGGAAATGAAGGGATAAACTATGGCTACCGAATGAGGTGGTGGCAGAGGCAAGTCTTGGATTTGCTGACTTTCAACACTGCCTCACGGTCAACACGTTTTTAAGAAATGTGTTAAAAAGTCCCCCTCCTCTCGCAGATGAGTGGCACAAAGCCAGAAAACCTTAAAGTAGCGATTACATATATTTTCTCAAGATTCTTATACATTATTTAATGCAATTCTATCATTTTACAAACGGGAAAGAAATAGAGGCCCAGGCCACAAAGTAGGTGCATTTTAGAGAGGAGGATGCCAGACTCTTTCCCCTCTGTTTGCCCATAAAGGGGCCTTCGGCCACTCTGCTGGAGAGGATCTGAAACCAGTGGTCTCTATGGGTATTTACATAGGAAATATACAGAGGGCGCTAGAGAGACACCAACTCTGGCATCAGATGGAGGCACATAGGTGAGAGGGGGTGGGGGGGAGGAGGCTTTGAGAGAGTTGGAAGGGACAAAAGAGGCCCAAGAGAGAAAGTAGGTTAGATGGAAATGAGGACCCACAGAAGTAGGAAAAGAGAAAGAGGAAAAAAAGGGGGGGAAATTATACCTTTCCTCTGTGTTTAGGGATTCCCACGTGCATTCAAGTCTCTTGAGTAAGGAGAAAAGAAACTCTGCATACAAACTCAACTGAAACTGTACTTTAAAACCCTTTATCTCGTTATTTTCTAACTATAAATACAATGGGCGCTTATTATTTTTAAAATGAGTGTAGAACACTGTAACGTAGAGACTTTTCCCAGTTTCCTACTCTCCTGAGATAAAACCATGAGCAGCGTAATCTATGTCCTGAGTCTCTATTCTCGTCTATATTCTGCATTATAAGCTATTAACTTTTCTGTTTTACGAAAATGGTATCTACACAAAATGTGCAGTGTCTTGATTTTTCACTTGGCATAGAGATGGATATACTTTCACATTAGTACACATAGAACTATTGCATTCTTCTTCCTGTGTACACAGTACTCTCTTGTTTGGATATATTATAATTTACTAGCGATCAATACCCATTTTCAATTTTCTGTGAGACTTCCATATAATAATTCCTACAAATGGGGTTACTATGCAACTCTATGGAATTGTACACTAGCACATATATGTTTCAAATATGATAGTCAGCTTGCCTCCAATGACTTTAATCAATAGTAACTCCTCCCAAGTGAACATTCTACTCGCTTCCCTTGAAGCAGTCCCGACTCCTCCCGCTCTCAGAGCACGTCTACCTCTGTCGGACACGTCTCCCACACTTTTCTCTATTGGCAGCCCGCATTTGAGTTAACTTCTGTGATTCTCCCAGTGTCAGCATCTAGAACAGGAAGGTTGGGTGGGAGGAAAATGAGTGTGAAGTGAGGATCCCAAAGTTTCATTAGCTGCTTTCAGCTCCTTCCTCGTTTCTGCTGATCTCACCCTAACAGGTTCTGCCAAATACGCACGTTGGCAGGCTGCGCCAACCAGTGAAAAATGAATGAAGGACAGCTAATTAGGAGATCAAACAACTGGAGAGCTGAGCAACGCAGGCCTGCTGGGCTGTGTCACTGCCCCACATCCCCTAAACACGTCAGGGGCCTGGCCTTCCAGGGGTGGCCCTCTGCGCTTTGTCCTGAAAATCAAATCAAAGCAGAGCGTCAATGTTCTCTCTTAACATGAGACTGAAATCCCAGTAAAAAAAAAAAAAAAAAAATAGAGAATAAGAGATCACCCGTCTCCAAATGTTTACCCTGAACAGAAGGGGCCTGGGCGAGTCTTCCTGAAAGCCTGCTCACTGAGTCCCGGAGCCCAAGGTGCGCTTTAGGGAATAAAAGACTTGTTCAAAGAACTTGGCAAGCGCCACACACTTTACTTCCCTCTTAGGTATTCACAAAGCATATTCACTGAAGAGACTTTACAAAACCCCCTGCTGCCAAGAAACGCATTTAACATATTAATATTCCAAGCTACTAACTTGGGAGACATGGCCATGGCCAAGTTCTGCCTCCATCCTTCCTGCCCACCCTCTCGAGACTCTGCTCAAGAAGTGAACACTATTTGGAAACCCTCTCCCGCCACTTTCCGGGAAAGCGTGAAGCTGATACACAGGACTGTTATAGCGGGTATGTCAATAACACAGATGTTAAATCAATACTCAAAACCTATTTACTTAGTGCCTATCAGGGGTCCGGCAATAGGAATATAATAGCAACAAAGTCCCTATTTTCTGGTCCGATTCTTGGGATGGTTTAATCTGCACACCTACGATCCCCACTCTGATCTGCATCAAAACATCCTCAAAGCTGCAAGGAGCTGGGTAGGAAACACTAGAACTACTGATGTTCCGAAAGAAAGAACGGAAGGAGGGAAGGAAGGAAGGAAGGAAGGAAGGAAGGAAGGAAGGAAGGAAGGAAGGAAGGAAGGAAGGAAGGAAGGAAGTAAGTCACCAGAAAGAGGACTCTCCTGTGCTCTGAGTTAAGATGAAGAGAAGTCTAGTGGGAAGGTAGGTTAGCTCTATCAACATTGACATTTCAGTGTAAACAAAACACAGAAACTGTGCGCACTTTGCCAGACTCTTCTTATCTGTGAAATGATGTGAACACACAAACCTCAAGAGCCAGCTATTGAAGTCGTTTTATTGTTAAAGCACCAGAACTGTACGGTATGTTTCTGAAAGGTGTCCTAGAAACCTGGTCCATGTGTGGATATTGAATTCATTGTGTCTGCCTGAAGGAGATGGGCTATAAAACTAAGAACTGAGACAAACTCTTCATGGCTTCTGTATAAAAAGGAATGGGCTCTCAGAGGTTATCAGTCAGAGTGTAACTCTCGTATCTACAATCTCTTTATAGAGCAATTTGTGAATATCTATCAAATGTTATTTTAATTTTTTAATATATTTTGTTGATTTTTTACAGAGAAGAAGGGAAAGGGATAGAGAGTTAGAAACACTGATGAGAGAGAAACATCGATCAGCTGCCTCCTGCAACACCCTGGACTGGGGATGTGCCCACAACCAAGGTTCATGCCCTTGACTGGAACTGAACCTGTGACCCTTCAGTCCGCAGGCCAACACTCCATCCTCTGAGCCAAACCAGTTAGGGCTTATTTTAATTTTTTAACCTTTCAAATGTTCAATTCACATACCACTTGAACCAGGAGTTAATCCAATAATTCATTCCACAAATATTGAGTGCCTACTGTTGGAGGTGCTAGAGATACAGCAGCGAAGAAAACAATGTTTTCCCGTCTGTCGTGGCTCAGTGGTTGAGCATCAACCTATGGCTCAGGAGGTCCTGGTTCAATTCCCAGTCAGGACACATGCCCGGGGTTGCAGGCTCCATTCCCAGTGTGGGGGTTGCAGGAGGCAGCTGATCAATGATTCTTTCTCATCATTGATGTTCCTATCTCTCTCTCCCTCTCCCTTCCTCTCTGAAATCAATAAAGATTTTTTTTTATAAGAAAATAAAGCACACACAGTTTCTTTCCTCATGGCACTTCCATTCCATTGGGGGAAAGACACACAACAAACTGACACTTTAAACTACAGTATTTCCACCCTAACCAGTTTGGCTCAGTGGATAGAGCATCAACCTGTGGACTGAAAGGTCCCAGGTTCGATTCCTGTCAAGGGCAGGTACCTTGGGTGCAGGCACATCCACAGTAGGAGATGTGCAGGAGGCAGCTGATAGATGTTTCTAGCTCTCTATCCCTCTCCCTTCCTCTCTGTAAAAAATTAATAAAATATATTTTTTAAAAGAAAAACTACAGTATTTCCAGTGATGATAAGTCATGCAGAAAATAAATCAGATTTAAGGGAAGGGAGAGTGCCAAGGTGGGATGAAGGTATCTGGGGAAGGCCACTCTGACCAAGTGAAAACCCAGCAGATGCCTGGAGGGAGGGAGGGCATGAGCTATGTGGGTGCCTGGGGAAAGGGTGCACTTGGCATTTTAAGGTACAGAAATGAGGTCAGTGTGGCCAGAGCAAAGTGAGACAAGTCAGAGAGGTGATAGGACCCAACGGATGCAGGAGTCACAAGTCAGATTGCACAAAGCCTCCGAGCCAGAGGAAGGACCTTGATTCTACCGCAGGGGAGATGGGAAGTTCTGAGTAGAGACTGCACAGCGTAATGCTTTAGAGAACTCCTCTAGCCTCTTGCATGGAGAAGACACAATAGATGAGCAATGCAGAAGGAGAGAGACTAGTTAGGAGCCACTGAAATAATCCAGGGAAAACAGGACTGTGGTCTGAACCAGAATGGTAGCCATGGAGAACTGAGCAGAGCTGCGACAGGATTTGTTGATCAGATTTTCTGATAGTTTGGATGTAAGAGAAAGAGAGGCAGCAAGGATGATATATGGTTTTTGACCCAAATACTGGAAGGCTGGAATCCCATTTACTACAATAGGGAGAGCTCCAAAGGAACAGGTTTCGAAAGGTGGATACAGGCAAATCAGGAGTTTGATTTCTGACATGACTTTGAGAAGCATTTTAGACATCCAAATGGAGTATTAAATGGGCAAATTAATACACAGATCTGGAATCAGCGCAGAGGTAAGGCCGAGAATAAATATTTTGAAGTTGGAGTTGTATGTTATTGTTCTCCACAAAATCAAACAAAATGGTCTAGGGAGTAGGTCCAGATAGAACAGAAAAGATGGCCATATCCTAGGAATTTATTTTACCCATACATTCATGAATATTTGAAAAGTGGCATATACACTGAGTGATCATATTATTATGACCACCTGACATTTGTAGGCAAATTAGCCATACACTGTATTATATGGGATATGGAAGCCAAAGTCCTGTTCGAACACCTTTGCTATCTGCAGTTACCAAGATAAAACGTCTCCAATTCGCACGGGAACACAAGGATTGGACAGTCGAGCATTGGAAAAAAGTCATGTGGTCCTATGATACATGTTTCCAGTTACATCATGCAGATGGCAGAGTGAGAATTTGGTGGAAACAGCATGAAAGCATGCACCCCACTTGCATGAGTACAACCCTTCAAGCTGGTGGGGGCAGTGTTATGGTTTGGGGCATGTTTTTCTGGCATGATTTGGGCCCTTTAATTCATGTGGAACAAATTTCTGAATAGCACAACATACTTAAGTATCATTGCTGATCAAGTTCATCCTGTCATGTCAATGGCATATCCCAATGGAGATGACTTCTTCCAACAAGACAATGTGCCATGCCACGGTGCTCATATTGTGCAGGAGTGGTTTCAAGAACATGAGGGAGACTTTACCTTGCTTAGGTGGCCCCTACAATCACCAGATCTCAATCCAATTGAGCATTTGTGGGACAAAGTTCAAAGAGCCATCAGGCAGCTGGTTCCACAACCATCAAATCTCACAGAACTGGACGGTGCCATTCATCAGGCATGGTGTCAGATTCCTCATATCACCTTTCAACATCTCGTGGAGTCAATGGCAAGAAGAATCTCCCAGTATTGAAGGCAAAAGGTAGCCCAACAAAGTACTGATGGGGTGGTCATAATAATCAGTATATACAACAACATACATAGGAATATTATTAAGCAAAAAATTGAAAGCAATAAAAATCCACTGATAAATAACTGAAAAAGTACTCAGCCAGCATGGCTCAGTGGTTTGAGCATCAGCCTATGAACCAGGAGCTAACAGTTCAATTCCAGTCAGGGCATATACCCAGGTTGTGGGCTTGATCCCCAGTGTGGGGCATGCAGGAAGCAGCCAATCAATGATTCTCTCTCAACATTGATGTTTCTATCTCTCCCTTCTTCTCTGGAATCAATAAAAATATACACTTTAAAAAAAGAACTGAAGCCCTAACCGGTTTGGCTCAGTGGATAGAGCATCAGCCTGCAGACTGAACGGCCCCAGGTTCGATTCCGGTCAAGGACATGTACCTTGATTGTGTGCACATTCCCAGTAGGGGTGTGCATGAGGCAGCTGATCAATGTTTCTCTCTCATTGATGTTTCTAACTCTCTGTCCCTCTCCCTTACTCTCTGTAAAAAAATGAATAAAATATATTTTTTTTAAAAAAGAACTGAAGAGGTAAATAATGCACAAGTTTACAGTGGCATATTATCCAGTAGTCATTCACAAAATGAGACCACCTTCTGCTAGCATCACACTGAAAGGTGAAAAACTGAATGCCTTCCCCCTAAGGTCAGGAACAAGCATGGATATCTACTCTCACCACTGTTATTTAATACAGTGCTAGAAGTCGTACCTACTTCATTAAGGTGAGAAAAAGAAATAAAAGTCATACAGATTGGAAAAGAAGAAATAAAAGTATCCCTATTTCGCAGATGGCCTGATTGTCCAATGTAGAAAATCCCGAGGAAATATCCTATATAATAAAAGTGTAGTATGCAAATCGTCCCCTTGACTGGGAGGTCATCCAGGAGTTCTACAAGAGGGTGGGGCCAGCGGGGAAAGGTAGAAAGGTTGGCAGCTGCTAGGGACCCTACCAGTGCATGAATCTCATGCACTGGGCCTCTAGTTAAAAATAAGTTCTAGAATTTTTCATCAATCAGTGAGTTCACCAAGCTTACAGAATGTAAGATTAAAGCACACACACATACATATACACACATACAAAAAGAAAAAAAAATTATATTTTTTATATACTAATACTGAATCTATGAATACTGACATTAAAAACACAATACCAAAACACTGGCCAGTGTGGCTCAGTTGGTTGAGCATTGTCCCATGTACTGAAAGGTCACTAAGTTTGATTCCTGGTCAGGGCACATGCCAAGGTTGCAGGTTCAAACCCCAATCAGGGTGTATCCAATGATTCTCTCACATTGATATTTCTCTCCTATTCTCTTTCTCTCTCTCTCTCTCTCTCTCTCTCTCTCTCTCTCTCTATCTATCTCTATCTCTATCTTTACCTCTATCTCTATCTCCCTCTCTCGCTCTCTCCCTTCCTCTCTTTCTAAAATCAATAAAAACAATAGTAAAAAAAGAACACAATACCATGTAGCAATCTTTTCACAATGTATACATATAATAAATCATATTATACATCTTTTTATTTTTTTATTTTTTAATATATTTTATTGATTTTTTTTACAGAGATGAAGGGAAAGGAATAGAGAGTTAGAAACATCAGTGAGAGAGAAACCTTGATCAGCTGCCTCCTGCACACTCCCCACTGGGTATGTGCCCATAACCAAGGTACATGCCCTTGACCAGAACCGAACCTGGGACCCTTCAGTCCGCAGGCTGACGCTCTATCCACTGAGCCAAACCAATTATGGCTATACATCTTTTTTATTTTTAGGGCTATACATCTTTTAAAAAAATAATCTTGTACAGCCTAAATATATACAATTTTCATTTGTCAATCATACCTCAATAAAGCTGGAAAAAACACAGTACTATATACAACTTCTCCAAAAAAATGGTATTCTTAGATATAAAAATGTATACAGTATCTGTCTGCTGAAAATTACATAATGCTAATGAAATAAACCAAAGACCAAAATGAATGGTGGATGGATAGACATGTAGTAGAGTGGAACAGAAAACACATAAATGTACCCACCTGAATGTGTCCAATTTACTTGTGATAAAAGTGCAAAAGCAATTCCCTGGAAGGATATACTTTAACAAGGGACGCTGGAGGAATTGGACACCAACAGGTGCCCCAAAACGAACAATTTTAACTTAAACCTCAAATCTTATAGAAAAATTAACTTGAAATGGTATTGGGAAAAAAATAGGAAAACATACTAGTAGATCTCATCAACATTAAAAACAAACAAAAAACTCCTTCACTATAAAAATCCCTGGGAAGAAGATAAAATGACAAGCTACAGATTGGAAGAAAACATTACAAGCCACATACTCAACAGAAGACTGGTCTTTAAAAAAACTTTTTATATATTCAAAACTGAACAGTAAAAAATAAAACAATCCAACTAGAAAATGGGGGACAAGTGACATAGACATCCCAATGAAGAGGACATGAGGGCGACAAAGGCACACGGAAAGGTGTTCAACCATCAGGAGATGCAAATTAAAATCATAATGAGATATCATCACACACCAAACAAAATGGCTAAAATAAGAAATGGTGAGCTCAACCCATGTGGCTCAGTGGCTGGGCATCAACCAATGAACCAAGAGGTCACAATTCAATTCCCATTCAGGACACATGCCCCAGGTTGCGGGCTCAGTCCCCAGTGGGGGTTATGCAGAAGACAGCCAATCAATGATTCTCTCTCATCCTTGATGTTCTGCTCTCTCTCCCTCTCCCTTCCTGACATCAATAAAAAGATAATAAAATAAAAAAAAGAAATGGCGACATCACCAAATGCTGGCATGGATGTGGAGTAACTGAATCACTCATGCATTGCTGGTGGGATGTAAAATGGTATAGCCACTGTAGAAAAGTTTGACAGTTTCTTATCAAATTAAACATGCAATTACCACACAAGCCAGCAATCACACAGATGGGTATTTATCACAGAAAATTGAAAACTTATATCCACACACACAAAAAAAAATCTGTATATAAAAATGCATAGCAGCTTTATCCATAATAATAAAAGTAGAAGTAGTCCAAAAGTCCTTCAACAGATATATGGTGAAACAAATGTAATGCTCCCAATAGCAATGCACCCAATAGTAATGCTCAGTAAGAAAAAGCCGGTCCCAAAAAATAACATACTGTATGAGTCTACTTATATAAGACTAGTGGCCAGGTGCATGGTTTCATGCACATTGGAAGGAAATTAATTAGAAGAAATATTTTTAATATCACTATTCGCCCTTTCTCTATAAACAAGTGTCAACTAAATTCACAATAGACAATAATAGTTCAAAACATGTGTGCAAATGGTGCCAGCAAGAGCTTTATATGTATTGAGCAGGCATAAGTCAGCTTAGTTTTTTATAGATATAGAATATACCTGCTTAATTAGACCTGCTTTCTGATTTAGCTAAACTTTTTCCAGCCCAGTGAAGCATCTCAACTCCTCTTTCATGTAATTGTCAGCAACACAGCAGTAAATCAACATGAAGCAGATTATTATTTTAGATCATTCAGAAAGAACAGAAGGTAACATATTTAACTGCAACAGTATTTGACTATATTTTGCACAGTGAGAAAACCTGAAGTCATTTTCAAGGTCCACTATTTCTTTTTAGTTTGGTCCAGTTTCTACGCTTTCTAAATCTTCATTTTTCTTCTAAACCTCCATTTTCTGGCGAATGAAAAGAAAATAAGATTCCACTGAGTCTCCTATCTACCTACTCCAGGACTTTGGTGAGGATCAAATGAGATGAGGCATGGGAAAATGCTTCACAGACATTTGATTAAAGTGTAAAATGTTTGCACCTGGCTATAAAGCAAGTTGTGTCCTGGGCTGAAGAAACTCCAAGGAGGCTAGTGGCTAGGGAAAGGAAGCTGGGTGTTTCTATGTGATGTCATTATCCAGCGCCCATAGCTACTGGTAGGATGGACACTTAGCATATTAGCCATATATCTATCTATCTATCTATCTATCTATCTATCTATCTATGTGTGTGTGTATATATATATATATATATATATATATATATATATATATTCGATAATTATCTGCTATCTTTTTTAAATGTTCTGTGCTCTTTTTTGTATTTTAAGGTTTATTTAAACAATTATTTTTTAAATGAAAAATATTGAGCTAATTATATTTTCACATGGAGTTGTAAGAAATTATATAGAGAGATCTCGTGTACTCTTTTCCAATGTCCATTAATGGTAGTATTTTGCAAAAACCATTGGCACAGTGTTACAACCAGAATACTGACATTGATACCATCTATGATCTCATTCAGATTCCCCCAGTTTTACTTGTATTCATTTGTGTGTGTGTATATATATATGTGTATATATACACATGTATATACATATATATATATATATATATATATATACATATATATACACATATACACATATAGATAGATAGAAAGATAGATTTTAAAATAATAAATATTAGGAAAGGGAAAACAGATCAGTGAATGACAGGACGTGGGGTCAGGGAAGAAGTGGGAGAAAGGTGGTGTGATTATCAGGGATCCTTGTGATGATGGAAACATGTCATGTCCTGACTGTGGAAGTGGATCCAGAAAACCACATGTATGATGAAGTTTCATGAAACTAAATACCCACAATCCACACACTCACTCACACACTTAAAAAAGATAGCAGATAATTATCGAATTTAATTTATTCATGACAGAGTAAAAAAAAAAATCAAGGTACATAAGAAAGACCTAGGGTTGTAAGGGAAGGGAATGCAGAGACCAGCTCTGAGCAGGCAGATCGAGGAGCTGGCAGTAGCAGTTTGCCTGTGGGGAGGGAACCAGGTAGCAGGGACCAGAGGGGAAATGTCTTTTGCATTTCATCTTTTGAATTTTGAGTTATGGGCATGTATTTATTACCCATGCTCCTGAAGAAATAATTAATTACGTTTTAAATAAAAACATGTTTTTTCTGAATGAAAATTGGTAAGCCTGAACAATAAAATAAGACAGAGAACCAATCAACCAGCACATATTTTAACTGTCCCGTAAGAGAGATGTACAGATACTAGTAATGAATGCATTTTATAGAGCATGGGGCCTCACTGCTAAAGATTCTCTCATTCCATTCATGTATGAAACATTAAGAAATCTTAGTAAAGATGCACAGGGCTGTATGTTTAGTCCAGGCAAAGCAGCTCTGCCACCAGAGAGGAACATTTACACCCAGGAAACGGACAACTGCTGTGCCTTCTGTTTGGTTTCAGATGCATCTGTGAGGAAGGATGAAAACTAAGTTCTACAAAACCCGCACCATGTGCCAGCCATTGTGCTGAGCGCTTTTCATAAATCTGCTTCTTTTATCCTCACCATAACCTTGCAGTTTAAATATATTTAATCCTGATTTTGCAGGAAAAAAGAACGTAGGGATTGTGGTGGTGAACAATATGACCAAGGTCACAAAGGTATGACATGACAGAGGTAAAACGTAAACCCAGACTCGTCTGCCTTTACCACCAATGTTCTTTCCACATCAACGCCATATTTTGATGACACTGTGAGCACACTGCTAATAAGTTCTTCTGTGCATTCGTCCCAGTCTGCTTTGACCTCACATCCTTGCAGATATGTAAATATCAGAGCTGGGAGGACCCTAAAATATAAACTATCTTATCTAATCTGGTCATTTTAGATGAGGAAACAGAGACCTAGAGAAGCAGAGGCACTTCCCTGAGGCCCCATAGCTGATTAAAGACATGGGACCGGCATTCATGCCCCTGGTTTTAAACTCCCCTAGAGAAATGACTGCCAGCAAGTAAATCAAACCAAACTCTGAAACACAGAATCCATAGGCTGGGCTCTTCAGGAAGCCAGAAAAGAAAAGGGTGGAGCAAGAAGTATTTAAAAAGAAACCTCAACAGCAATTGGGCTTTACAAATCACAACAGACAAAAATCAATCTTTATTCACCATCCAGAACTGAATTCGATATCTCCAAGGGGCACATATAGACACACACAACACCATCTAGGAAAACAAACTCCAAAAAAATCAATTCCATTTCATGCATTTGTATCTTGGGAAATATATTACTCCACGGAGATGGTGACTTTGATTTTGACTTGGTTTTGAATAAGACTTTGAAAAGTGGTCATCGGTCAAACTGAGACATGAAACCATACAACCTTACAGCCCATGAGAAATGCAGACTTTATTTAACTCATTCCTTCATTCTGCAAATAAAGAAACTAGGACTCGGGCCTGACCAGTGTGGCTCAGTGTTTGAGCATAGACCTATGAACCAGAAGGTCATGGTTCTATTCCCATTTAAGGCACATGCCAGGGTTGTGGGTTTAATCCGCACTGGGGTGCATGTAGGAGGCTGCTGATTAAGGATTCTCTCCCATCATGGATGTTTCTAACACTTCATCTCTGAAATCAATAAAAATATATTAAATAAAAAATAAAGAAACCAGGACTCATAACAGAACAAAAACTCAGAATAGAAAAAGATATTCCTAAGTTGCTCATTTTCTATTGAGATCAGGAGTAACAGGTTGACTAACGTTTAATCAGTAAAAGCATGGACTTTGGGGGCACCTGCATTCCAGTCCTGGCTCCACCACTACTATCTGCCTGACTATTAGATACATTTGTTGGTTAATGCAGAACTATTACTAATCCTCATATCCCTTGCCTATTTCTCTCTAAAGCCAGAGAGGAAATACTCATTTTCCCAGCATCCCTTGCAGCTAGAGGTGGATATGTGACATAACTCTGGTCACTGAAACTTAAGTGAATATAAGCCATTCTGGGAAGATATTCACTTTTCATGATTAAAGAAACACACATGGCTAGTGTTGCCCGCATCCTCTTGCTTCTTCCTTGAAAACAGACTTGCTATCTGAAGTAAGCACTCCAAGTCAAAACCATCTTACTGCCAGGAGTATACAACCATAAAGAAGAAAAACCAACACACTGAAGATGGCGGAGGCAGAGCAGGATGAGAGGAAGAACTTGGGTTCTTAATGGCATATTGAAGTGGAATCACTAGCGGTTGTACCACAGAACTCTCATTTGTGGGGGTGAGGGGTGGGAATAACCCCGTTTGTTTAAATCAAAATTAATTTTCTATTTATTGCATCCAAAGAAAACTGATATAATCACCCTTCACAATTAGTCTCCCTAAGCCTCAGCTGTCACATCTGTAAAACAACAAAGAAGAATGCCTATCTCATCATCCTACTACACAGCATTCAGTACCTGTTACCTGTCTGCACCTACTATGTAATAGTCTTCCAGAAGTTGGGGATATAGCAATAAATAAAAGGGTCCTTTGATTATAAAACAGACTTTCTAATCTTGAGAGCAGATAATAAACAAATACATAGAAGAAGTGTATTTTACCATATATTTTCATGTATATGTGGAACCTAAAGAGCAAAATAAATGATCAACCAAAATATAAACAGACTCATAGATCCAGAGAACTGACTGAGGGTTGCCAGAGGGAAGGGGCTTGAGGGACCGGATGAAAAAAGTGAAGAGATTAAGAACTACAAATGGGTAATCACAAAATAGTCATGGGGATGTAAAGTACAGCATGGGGAATATAGTCGATAATATTGTAATAACTATGTATGGTGCCAGGTAGGTACTTGAAATATTAGAGGGGCCGCTTTGTAAAATATATATCTGTCTAACTGCTATGCTGTACACCTGAAACTAATACAAAGAGCTATTAAATGTAAACTGTCATTGAAAAATAAAATTTGTATAAAAAGAAGTGTATTCTGAAGACTAAAGTTAAAACTGCATGTGAAGGCACTGTGGTTGGCACAGAGTAGGGCTTAATAAGTAGCAGTTATCATCCTCGTTGGCTTTCAATAAACACTGTTTACATTCAATGACTAAACCTACACACACATGAGTCATGAGCAATCTCAAGCCATCCACAATGTCACAAGGAATCCCTGCCCTCTCACCTGCTGATTAACTTTTCTTCTCAAGCTGGGAACATGCTCTTTCAGATCTTGAGCTTCGAAGGTTTACATGCCTTGAGAACTTCCCAACACCAGGACTTGTCCTGAATGATCAAAGCAGCGAAGCTGATGAGGCTGGAAAGAAAGAAGGAAGCTGGATATAAGTGTCACATGATCTCACTCACTTGTGGAATATAATGAACAACATAAACTGATTAACAAAAATAGATCCAGAGACATAGAAGCATTGAACAGACTGTCCAACCTAATAGGGAAGGCAGGGGAAGTTGGGGGGGGGGGTGCAGATAAGAGATCAATCAAAGGACTTGTATGCATATAAGCATAATAATGGATACAGACAATAGGGGGTGAGGGCTTGTGCTGGGGGGCAGGAGCAGGCTGGGAGAGATCAATGGGGGGGAAAGGAAACATACATAATACTTTCAACAATAAAGAATTTTTAAAAAAGAAAAGAATGAAGTTGGAGAGGAGTGGGGGTTTGCTACACGTGGCTGTCCACTCTGTAAATGGAGAGCTGGTAGGGCTTTTCCTGAGCAATTAACCTATGCAAGTGCATGTCAGTAATCACCTTTCTCAGGAGGTTGCCAGGGGACACCTAACTGGGACTAGACAATAGAGTCCCAAATACCTTTGTTCTTCAGATGTCATTTCAATAAAAGACTGATTTCATGAGTGGGAATTACAAGACAATGGAATCGAGTTGGGCTTTGACATGCCCTGGAAATGTCATTGGGTCAATCCAGGCTCTACTTCTGGATCCAACAATGATGTTGCGTGATCCTCAGCAATCAATCCCTTCTCTTCCCCGGGCTCCAGTTTTCCCATCAGAGCAATGATGGAGCTGGGCTAGATGGGGTCTAACGGAACTTTCAGCTCTGACATCCTGTCTTTTTATTTTTCTCACATCATCTGCTCACGGGACAAGCTCTGGTGAGACTCCCTCCCACTAGCAGCCGTGGAACAGGGTGCCTGCCTCTCTCAGCATATTTGCTAATGCCCAGCCGACAAGGGAAGAAAACTGCTGACGGAAGCTCTGGCTGCCTCCGTGTTGTTAAACACCTACTTACAGCTCTAATAGGCTGGTTTTCACACCCAAGAGATGGGGATTGATTGCTGACAGTGACCTGGCAAGGAGGCGCTCCTGCAACCACCAGCCAAAGGGACTTAGACAAGTGGACTGGGAATCTGGCAAGTGGTACAGGAGAAAGAGCGTGGAAAATAAGAACGGGAGGAGATAGTTCTGTGCCGTGGGTAAGAACACTGGTTGCAGGTCACACAGATCTGGATTTGAACATGTTACTTACTTGGACATGTTACTTCACATTTTTGAACATGTTTCTCAACAGCAGTGGGCCTTGCCCCACTGTCCCAGGGAGTGAATCGTGATGGGTCTTAAAGTCATGGTAATACTTTCTGCTTGCCAGTGATTCTGTAAATGGGCCAGCAACCCAATCCTGCCCAGGAAGCCTGGGTAACTCCTTGAAAGTGTTTCCTTGCTAAGAGAATAAATAAGCAAAAAAGATACCTGCAAGCCTCTTGGTCATTAAAGTTATTCCACTAATTGAAGCCATCCTATGACCATGAACAAAGACCTTGCTGATATAATGAGTAAGGCAGAGCAAAAAGAGAGAAGGAACCTGGGTCTGGGGGGATGTCATTGAGTCCCTAAATTCTTCACAACCCTGGAACTGCACTTTCCCAGATGGCCTGCTGTTCTCGCTAAATGGGAAAATAATTCCTGTTACTTAAACTTCTTTTACTTGGTTTTCTCTTCATTGTAATCAAAGCCTTTTAACTGAGATGGGCAGTCATGATAATTGTTTTTGTTATCATTGCTAAAATTCTACTAGCCACAAAAGCAAAAACTCAGACTTAGAAGAACAGGGCTCAAATCCTATTAATTCCCTTCAATATCCTGTACTTCATTTCCTTCCTATTGAAATACAGATATACCTCTGAACATCATAAGAATATGAAAAGTCATAAAAAAATCTATACAAAGTTGAATATTGTAAGTACTCAGTCAGCAGAACTGGGCCCTCATTGTGGCTCTGACATTAATTTCCCTGGTGACAATTAACCTTCCCTTCTCTATATCATAGTTTCTCTATTTATAAAATTAGGGTCTTGAATAGGTTTAAATCTAAGGTTATTCTTAGAATTGATATCCTATGAATCAAAGTGCTTATCTTTTTCTTTCATGGCAGCAAAAAGAACATGGTTGGTAGAAATGGCCACGAGTTCAGTGGAAAAGCCATAGGAACACCTTAGGAGCATTGTGTGCTGTGCTTAGAGCTGCTGCCCTGCATGAGCCGTCACTCACAGACAATCCCACCTTGCGCGGGTCTCGCTTCATTCTCCTCGCAGCTGTCCTGCTGGACAATTTCCCCAGCATTTCTGCCAACAAAGAAAATGCTGCCTACAAGTTCCTCGTCTTTCCTCATGGAGAAACAGTTATTTAAAGCACAGGATGCTAAAAGCAAGAATTCTCCAAATGAAATTATTTTGGCTTGCTCCAGGAGTTGTTTAAGCACACAGACAAAAACTCCCATCCAAATCAACCCAACAGAACTTCCAAAACACCCACTCCAGACACAACACCAGATGGGATGGCAGTGGACGCTGGTTTACCCACTTTCCAAGTGGACAAAGCAAGCTGGCCTTGTGCCACTGCATGTGGACTGACCGAGAACCTTACCATCTGTCTGGCATGTGGCCTTTTACGGGACTCTTCCCACAGTATGCATGATGTAATAGTTAAGATCAAAGCTTTGAAATAAATGATATCTAAAGCCAACATTTGGCTCAGTTCAATTTATTTTTCCCTCTCTCTCAAAATGCGTGCCCTGTATACCTTGTATGTACCAGGAATTGTTCTGGATTTTAATACTCTCTCCTGCAGGCATGCATATCTCCCCCTCCCAATTAATCCTAGGACCTCAAATATGTGTCCAGGTGTCAGGATAGGTCCTTCCCAAGGCCCAAAGGAAGCACATGGGTCTACACTAGCCATAATTTCTCCCGTTCATCTTTGATTGTTATGGGTCTCCCGGTGAGCGTGTTCTGGGGTCTCAAAGACCATACAAACATTTGATGCTTTGCTGGAAGCTTCACAGCTAGAGTTTATTATAGCAAAAGGATACCCAATAGGATCAGCAAGGGCAAAAGACACGCGGTGGAATCTGGAGAAACCACGTACAGGCTTCGTTACACTATCTCCCTCTGGTGAGGGGACACATGCGTGTGCTCCTTTTGCTGCCATAAACAATGCAGTGACATGAGTGCAATGATTCATTCTGCTTAGGGAAGCCCATTTGAACCCAGCATCCAAGGTTTTTCCCAGGAACATGCTGGGCAGAGGGTGCCTATCAGCATATCAGCACCCTCTGCCCGGCACGTGCCAAAATTCCAGACACTCAAAAGGAAAGCAGGTGATCAACATCAATTACATCACACGAATAGTTTAGGAGCCACAGCCACCCTTGGGAATTTGAGAATGGATCAAATACCAAGGGCCCAGATGCCGGCCCAGGGCCAACCTTGCAAGAAGGCTCTGGCCTGCTATGTTAACTCTGCTGCATAACACATCATGCAGTTCTGATCAATGACTCATAAAGAGAAACCTGCTGGAGACTTTCTGTAAAAATAATAGATCTGCATGAGAGAGAAAAAAAAGGCCCTTTTATTTATCCTTTTACTTTCTGCTTATTGGGATGCTGAATAAAAGTATATCTAAAACCAAGGCTTCAATCTTGCAATAGCGAGGGGACAAGAATCATGCTGAGTATGTATGGGCTGAAAGAAAGAGCACAGAAAGTGCCGGAATCCCTGAAAGTATCACTGAGCAAGTGAATTAATTCTAAGAGCCACCTACCTCCACATTTTATTTGTGACAGAAATAAGCTCCTGCTGGTTTAAACCTGGATGTAAACAGCCACTGCATAAGTACTTGCAGCCAAATTCACTCCTAATTGATACAATCATCAAGCAAAAACAGCCACAGCTCTTTTTTAATGAACTTCCAGTCTAGCAGAGGAGACGGATGACCAAATAATTATACTAACGATTATATAATTGCAAACTAAGACCAGTGCTCTGCAGGGAAGGCATTCTGTTGCCTAAGGACGCATAAGGAGGAAACCAGCCTAGGCTGGTTACAAGGAGGTAAGAAAGCACCCATTAAAAAAATTGTTACAGTTAGAGTACATTTCCACAGATTAAATTGCCCCCACAATGAACAGTTTAAAACAATCATTGTCTCTTGGTCTATGATTTTATGAGTTAGACATTCTGGAAAGTCTTAGCTGGGAATTCTTTGTTGGGGTCACTAATGGGGTTTCAGTCAGAAATCAACTGAGGCTGCAGTCATTCATCTGAAGGGTCTGACTGGCTCATGATGTGGTGCTGGTGATGCCGACTCTCCTGGGGCTCAGCTGGCTGCTGACCAGAGCACCTGTGCATGGCCTCTCCACACAGGATCTCAGGGCTCCAAGCACAGCTGTTCCCACCAACAAAGTGGACATTACATAGTATCTCATGACCCAGCCTCAGAAGTTACATAGCATCACTTGCACTGTACCCTTGGTCACAGCAGTAATGCCAATGCCCAGATCCACAAGCACTGACACGGACCCCCTCTTCTCAATGATAGACTATCAAAGAAATGAATGGTTTGTTTTATTTACTTTTTAATATATATTTTTATTGATTTCATGGAGGAGGGAGAGGAAGAGAGAGATAGAAACATCAATGATAATAAAGGAGCACTAACACTAGTGAGGCCTATAACATCATTCTAAACATGCATGAACACTAACACAGTAGGAACTAAGTTCCTAACCTATTAGCCCAACAACAGATCAGTTGACTGATGTATCCCTTTATCCATTTATATCCCATACCCCCTTCCTTCTCTATCCTCGCCACACACTGCCTGTGTGTCTTATACACATACTCATAAGACCACCTGCCCAGTTGTTCTCTCAGAAATCTGGGGACTCACTTGCAGGTAGGAGCTGAGCCTTAGAAGCCCATCACTGATAGAAATCACATGTGATAGACAAGTTATACATAACTTAGGGGCCACAAGATTGAGTGGATGAGATGCACATTGGTTGACAGGACAAAGAAATAAGAGGAGAAGAAGGGAGGGAGGGAGGGAAGGAGGAAAAGAGAGAAGAGGAATAGAGGGGAGAGAGAGGAATGGAGGGAAAGAAAGAGGAAGAGGAAATTGAAAGAAACTCTAAAATTCCCACTTTCCCGGGGATAAGAGAATGGCTGCCAAAATCATTCTTCCTGAGTCACCCTTATGGGCAGACAGCAGAGAAAGCCACAAGCCATGTGAGCTAGTACTCAGGGACTCATCCCTGGCAGCCTACAAATATCTCCCCAGCTGGTTCTATCTCAGCACCTAAAATTCCTCTTCTTAGGAATACAGGCATTTTTAGGAGGCCAGTGTTAAAATGCAAATAGCTCCAAAGGGAGACAAACATTAACCAACATAAAACCATTATCAACTATTAGCATTTCTACAGGAATTAAAGTCACAGAATCAGAGTTTCCTTCAGGAGGAGGGGATTTTTAGAGATTAGCTTGAGATAATTTAGTAACACCTGGGACATCAGAACAATATTCTCAGGGGAGAAAAATACAGTCAGATGCTCTGATCGGTCTCATCCATCTACCTCATCTCCTTCTCCCTAAAATACACTTCATTCATTCATTCATTCATTCATTCATTCATTCAACTCTTTTTCAAGTAGTTTTAGGCTTTTGTGATGCAGGGTAACTAAGTAGACACTCTAGTGGAAACGTTAGACAGTTAGAAACTCTTTAATCTTTGATTCCTATCCTCAGTCTGTGTGCGCATTCCTGTGGTACATGCTTAACTCTAACCCTTGCTGCCATTCCCTTTTTGGAACTCCTACTGCATTATGCAATCTCCCTTCATTTAGTTCCTAACTATGCTCTAATTTTCTGTGTGCCTATTAAACTTTCTCATCAAGACTGTAAGGTCCTAGAGGACAGAGATATTGTCATACCTCTTTGCAACCTTTACAAAGCACACAATAGGAACTCAAGGACTTGACTATCCCTATGCATCAAAGCTATTTTTTCTCACCACTGATCTCCTGGTGAGGAGGAAACTGGTCTTGCAGAACTTGTTATCTAAATGCAGAGACCATGGAACTGTGAATGATGCACTGCCAGGAGGTGGAGGGGGGTTGTTATGCTGGTGCCAGGAGGGACCATCTGATGTGGCCTGACACCTGGGGGCCTTCCTGCAGGGCCACGAAGGGAGCAGGGGGCATATCTGCAAAACAAAGATCCCAGCGGGATATATATAGACAGGTTGTCTGCATGTTTTTTCACTCTGATTTGGAAATTATTCCCGGAGTCCACTAGTGTTAACAAACGGGATCCCTCCCTTTCTCTAGGAAGCATGCTTGGTATTTCTTTGGTCTTCTGTAACACTGGCACTTAGTAGGTACTCTATAGACATAGTCAGAATAAATAACTACCACTTGATTGATGACATGCAAAGAAGACATTCCAGGTGGGGTATCCCAGGGAAATGGGCAGGGAAAATTGTTAGTTAGGTCTGATCAAATAAATGAATTGATACCCCCTCCCATGGGAACTGACCTTTAGGCCACTTCACAATGGAAATTCCACTTGCTTAGACCACATTTGCTTTGATAAGAACATTATCTCTCCCCTCCAGACACTCCCAGAATCCAGACCTGCACAGAGAATTCTCCACCCAGAAAAAGCCCGCGTGGAGTCCTTAAAAAACCTCTGACTCTCCATCTTTGAGTGCTGGTGCCATGTGGGGGCTCAGCCCATTTTGTATCTAGATGACCTAATAAATTCATACTTCTTCACCCCTTTTTGCCCTCAGGTGTTCCTCCTTCAGCAACCCTAACACAAACAAATGGATAACACTTGTCCACTAGACATTTGAGGCTGGTACCAGGACAAAGAAGAGTAGATACTAAAGGACAACAGGAGGGCAGAGACAAACTCTGACCTTATAAATGCTTTAATGCTTATTTTCCATTAAATAAGGAAATGGGATAAAATGCCTCCTAATTCGGCACTTGGTGATTGAAGGATTGATTATTCAATTAGTCTGACTTGCTACCTAATTTTATTGCAACCCTCAACATATACTATGAACCTACTAAATGCCAGGCACTCTGCTAAACTCTTGAGAATAGAATCTTGATAGGTATTTAAGTCAGACTCTGCCTTTGAGCAGATGCTATGAGCTGACTGTGTTATGATTCTGAGGTCTCTTCTCTGGGTGTCCGGAGGCGGGCAGTAGATGAATATCTACAATTATGAACAGCAATGGCCTTCAATCCTTTTGTCACGGACTGAAAATATCCAGAGCCACTGAGTAAGATAGAAATGCTATAGGTAAAGAGGTCGGGGGGGCTTCCTTACATTCTTAATGCACTGGACCTGCTGGCCAGTTCAGTTATGCCTTCCATTTATTTCACAAATGGATCTGAAATACCTTTTACCTGGCAGATTCTGCAAGCAGACATCCATTCTCAGCTTTGCCTCTCTTTACTGGTGAAGGGAACTTGAGCAAGTTATTGGATAACAGTGCCTCCATTTTCTCATTTATAAGTTGGGGATAATAATAGTACCTCTATCTGAAAATTATTCCAGGATTCAATATGTTGGTATATGAAAACAATTATTTCTGACACATGGAACCTAGCTAATAATTTTTTGCTCTATGTGTAATTTGTGCCGGAATACATACTTGTCCAGAACTGTCTAGTGAGGGAGACAGGCAGTTACAGTGCATAGTGAGGTGCTGTGCTGGATAAGGCAGAGGGCAAAATGACAGGCCCTGAATCCATAATCAAGAGGTCAAGGAGAGTTTGTAGGAGAACATGAAGATTGTAATGAGATGTAGATGGTCAGGCCATTAAAGAGTTAAGAAAATAGGGTCCCAACTGGAGTATATTTAAAATCTTAGATGTTAGAGAGAGTGTGATCTACAGAGAAACTGAAACTTTAGCATGACAAAGAGACCACGAGAAGAGACAACAACCCTGGCCAGGTGGCTCAGTGGGTTGAGCATCATTCCATGCACCAAAAGGTCACCAGCTCAATTCCCTATCAAGGGCACATGCCCAGGTTATGGGTTCGGTCCTCTGTTGTGGTGCATAAGGAAGGCAACTGATGGATATTTCTCTCTCATATCAATGTCTCTCTCTCTCTCTCTCTCTCTCTCTCTCTCTCTCTCTCTCTCTCTCTCTTCCCCCAACCCTCTCTCATTTTCTCTCTCAAAAAAATAATAAAAACATTTTTTTAAAAAATAAAGAAATGACAACAGCAATAAAAACCTAGAAGCTGTGAAGCAGAAAGAAAAGTGGTAACTTTAATAGTAGAACCAAGAAAAGCAGAATTCTAAGGTGGTTATGCAGGGGTGAGGGAAAACCCCCCAGTTTACTCTGAAAATCCCCAGAAGGTTCATGGGTTGGAGGTATGAGGACCTTTGGAAACAGGCAAAGACAGAACTGCATATAGGAGGAGGGCTTGTAAGTACATAAAGCACTTGAAATTGGGGAAATATTAATAAGTATTGAAGCTGGGTGTCAGGAAGATTGAAGTTCATTGTACTCTTTTCTCTACATTGGGTCATGTTTGAAACTTTCCACAATAAAAGACTTAAAAAAAAAAAAAAACAGGCTTACAGATGTCCCTCCATCTGCATCACTGGGAAACTTGTCATCTGATCCTGATCCTGACCAAAAAAAAAGCCCTGAAAGTTTAAAGTTTATTTTGAAAAATGAGTAAGAACAATATCTCTGAATATTCAAGCATCAGGAAAAATTGAGGAAGAGAGTATAATGCTCAAAGTAAGGTACTAAGCAAATAGTTACAACCTGAGTGCTGAGATGCTCAGCTTTTATTTATTTATTTATTTATTTATTTATTTATTTATTTATTTATTTTGCCAACTGAACTATCAAAACAATGACAGCTATATTCTCCAGGGAAGATATTAGAAGAATCTTATACAGGAAATCTAACTGGCTCAAAAACAAGAGACTTTGTAGGGAAGCACAAGAGACTTGGTTAGAAAGTTTGTAAGGATGAAATTCAGAAAAGAGAAGTTGGCTGAAAGTGACTGCCCCTGTTTCTCAGAATTCCAACTTAGGGAAGTTGGCTGAAAGCAGCAACTCCTATTTGTTGCTTGACTTTTCCAAACAAGTCTGTGCACATGCAGACTCTCGGGTGTTTCCCAGAATCTTTATGCTTAATCTTTAGGTGTCCTTGCTTAAAGGACACTGCAGACACACGTGTTCTCTCAAGATTACTTACCCTACTGATTGTATCTAAAAGATAAACTTTGTCTCAAACAGCTGTTACAATAAAAGACTGAAGAGGCAGGTGATCGGGGCTGTCTGGTTCTTTTAGCCAGGGAGTCCCTTAGCCCTCTTTCTTAAAGTAATCATTCATCCATCACTCAGGGTCTGCTGGTCAGCTGCGGCAAGACTTAATGAGCCACTATCAGGATGTAGCCCAACCTGACAACCTTAAAATGCAAGTATGTACACAACACAAAATTTCCAATTAGTTTTGTGGTACTCATTCTTAAATATGAGAAGACAGCCAAAGATGACTAGGTATCTTAGGAACGATATCCTTTAAAATGAATGGCAGATGAGATATCAAACAAATAGGGAAAACAACTTGGTAAAATAGAGACTATTCAGAAAGATGAAAACCCACACATGAAAATAAAAAACACAAAGAAAACAGTTGTTATTAGTAACCTCATATAGAGTAAGGACAATATTGCAACCATAAAGTAAAAATACAATGTTATTAAGGGAGTCATTTTAAAAAACATGAAAGAACTCTTAAAATTAAATAAAAATGTTATAGGAAAAATGAAAAGCAAAACAGTGAATTAAGATGAAGCTAAAGACATCTGAACATCTCCTGAACAAAATGACAAAAAATTAGAAATAAGAGAAAATATGAGAAAAATAAAGAATCCCTCTAGGAGATGCAACATCTGTATAATAGGGGTCCCAAGAATGAAGAAAAGAGAAAATAATAGAGAAAGTGGTCAAAGAAATAAATTAAAAATAATTTCTCATAACTGATTTTCAGATCGAAAGCCTCACTAAAATGCCCAGCACAGGGAATGAAAATACTGCTAAGCCAAGCAACATCAATGAAAATGTCAAAATGCTTAAAATAAAGAAAAGATCTAAAAGTTTCCACACACAAAAGGGAAGGAAAAGAGCAGGTTACGTACCAAGAATCTGTAAGCAGATACACTTCAGGTTTATCAACAGCACCACTAGAAGCCTGAAGAAAAGAAAATAGCCTTTAAAGGCAAAAGGGAAAATAACTTCCAAAACAGAATTCCATATCCAAACAAATGTCAATTAAGTATAGAGATATTTTCAGACATGCAAATTACTTTCACTTTTCATCCTGTGAATCCCTTCTAAGAAAACTACTTAACAAAGTGTTTGAAAACGTAAAGCAAGAAAATGGAAGACATGGAATTGAAAGCAAGAAAGAAGAGAAGGAACAACTCAGGATGAAGATAAAGGAGACCCCAGAGGGAGAGGGACATAGCAGACCACAGTACATTTCTTCCAGATTAAAATGCGCCAAGTTTCTAAGAGTACTGTCTCCAAGAATTTTTGATTGAGAAGAACCCCTAATCTGTGTAAATGTCCTGAGAGAAGATAATGATAAGTGGGAGGGTAGGTACTGGGGCATAAATTGTAGAAAATTTTATTTTTAAAAGATAAACAAATAAAAAAGAGACAATGATTTGCTTTACAGAAAACAGAAAGTTAGAAAGAAAAAAAAAGCCATGGCCAGTTTGGCTCAGTGGATAGAGTGTGGGTGGTCCTGGGCTCAATTCCGGTCAAGGGCACATGCCCAGGTTATGGGCTCATTCCCCAGGTGGGGCATGCAGGAGGCAGCCATTCAATGATTCTCTCTCTCATCACTGATGTCTCTATCTCTTTCCTTCTTCCTTCCTCTCTGAAATCAATAAAAGTATATTAAAAAAAAAAAGAAAAGGAGAAGTAATCATGGAATTTTACATAGTTCAACAGTGAATAGCATTTACATGATGTAAATAAGGGAATATTCATACAACTAAGTAGGCCATGACTATATTAAGAGGTAGAGGAATGGAGCATGCACTTATGTGCATGGAGGGAGGTGTCTTGAATGAAAGATAACTTTTATTTACATAATAGGATACAAAAAGATATGTAGACTGAAAAAAAAACAACTCACAATGAGGTCCTATCTGCATGTTATTTAGAAATAAGATCTTTTGGAGATAAAAATATTTAAAATTATTGGACAAAGTGGTGGTTTTCATAAAACCCTGCTAGAAGTATTTTGCTCTAGCTTTGATTTAAAAATAAACACCATATTAAAAAATAAAAGTAAACCGATACTCCATGTTATGGCCCATTGGAGGATCGCCTTTAACACTTCCATAATGAGAATTGTTCTAGTCCAATCCCTAACTCTGTTTACAGATGAGATATCAGACACACCGGAATGGAGAGACTGGCCCAGAACACCCAGGAGGTTAGTGGCATTGATGAGTGAGTATCAGATCTTCTAACGGTTTATAAAGTTACAGAGTTTTTGTTTACGGCAGCCTGGTAAGATGCTGCATTTGCCCAAGGCAGTGCCTGCAGCATCTGGGCTTCAGTCATTTCTGATTGCGTTCTGTAGGGACAAGCACCGGGGAAGATCTGAACATTGCTTCCAGGAGCTTACAACCAGAGCACCAGGACCTGCCTATGCCAAACCCATGTAGAGTAATTAAGTGTCCTAGGAACTTACTCTTTTTTTGTTTTTATTGTTGAGAGTATTATAGATACACTCCATTGTGGAAAACAGTATGGAGATTGCTCAAAAAATTAAAAATGGAACTTCCGTTTGACCCAGTGATTCCACTTCTGGGAATATGTCTCAAGAATCTTAAAACACCAATCAGACAGAATTTATGCACTCTGGTGCTCATAGCAGCGTTATTGACAATAGCTAAGATCTGGACCTTACTCTTTTTTTTTTTTTCCTGGACCTTACTCTTAATGATCCTTAACACTCTGGCACCACTGTTTCCCTTTTAGCTCACACTTTGGCTTTTGCAGCACCAGCTAACTGAGAAGTTAGTTATATGTGGATGTGCCTTTCCTTCTTACACTGTTAAATAAATTAGAAATAAATCTTTGCTATCACACATATGGACAATTGTTTTCTCTAGTCTCATATATAATAAAGAAAACAAAGCAAACATAAATAGAACATAATCAACAGCTCAAAAGATAACCAAAAAAATCAAATTGAAAGGGGATTTTAAAGGTACTAGAGTTCTACCTACCTATTTTTTTTAAATGTCCTATAAAGTTGGACAAAAAAAGAAAAAGAAAAGTTGTGAGGAAGTGGACAACAAACATTTGTGGTTGAAATGTTAAGGCAAACTTTGGAAGACAATATATAGCAATAGCTATCAAAAATTAAAATTCACTTACCTTTTAACTCAGCAGTTTCTTTGCTAGGAATTTACCCAAAAGTATTGTTACAGAAGAGCAAAGAAATGCCAAGCACACTTCATGGAGAAAGGGAAGGAGTCCTTTTATTAAACACTAGGGGCCCAGTGCACAAAAATTTGTGCACTCGGGGGGAGGCAGGATCCCTCAGCCAGTCTGTGCCCTCTCCCAGTCTGGGACCCCTCAGGGGATGTCTACCTGCTGGCATGCCTGGCCAGCCTGGGTGAGGGGCTGATGGCCATTTGTAGGCTGGCCAAGCCCCTCAGTGGGGACCCTCACCCCATGGGGGTGTGGGCAGCCTGGGTGAGGGATTGAGGGCCATTTTCAGGCTGCCCACAGTCCCTTCAGGGTTCGGGTCCCTATTGGGTACCTGGCCAGCCTGGGTGAGGATCTGAGGGCCATTTTCAGGCTTCCCACAGCTCCCATTGACTCAACGTCCCAGCAAGGCTGGCTGGAATCAGGTTTCTGGGGTTTATTTATCTTCTATAATTGGAACTTTGTTGCCTTAAACAGAGGCCTAGGCAGGCAATGAAGCCTCCTGTTTGCTTCAGCTCCATGGCTTCTTTAATTAAAACATTGTTGCCTTGAGCAGAGGCCCAGTCGGCCTAGGCAGGCAGTTGCAGCAGAAGCCTCCTGTTTGCTCTATCTCCGTGGCTGCCAGCCTCCATCTTGGCTGGGTTAATTTGCATATAGCTGCTCTGATTGACTGGGGGCATGGCTTGGCTGGTGGGCATGGCTTAGGTGTCTCAGAGTGATGGTCAATTTGCATATTACTCTCTTATTAGATTAGATTGGTTAACCAAGGGACCCTGGGAAGAATTTTCTAAATCAGAGTCAGTAACATACAGAGGCTTCACTTTTTTTTTTTTAATATCTTTATTGTTCAGATTGTTACAGTTGTTCCTCTTTTTTCCCCCATAGCTCCCCTCC